>OX418227.1:18190884-18362635 GCA_948455865.1 Conomelus anceps | reverse complement strand
ATATGCGAAAAAGACCAGAGAACTGATCAAGCAAAGCTCACTCAGAAGATGTGCATTTTCTTCTCTGCCAGGCAGCCTTCAATTTTTTTCTCATTTTGGCTCTTCGTTCTTCTGTAAACTCGGCTCCCATCTTCTTCTTATGGTTTCTCTTTGACTCTACTTCTCACTTATTATAATTATAATAATAATAATTATTATTATTATTATCATTAATGAGAATTTGAAACCAGAAGATTCTTGAATTATCTGAATTGGATATATTTGATGTTTATGGCTCAATCAAGGTCAATTCCCTGTTCCCTCCATCCATGAGTGCAACTGCAGTTCAACTTGCTCTGAGAACGTGTCCTGAATCTAGGTTAATGAATTGTTTTACAAGTAGAAATGTAAGGAAACATTGAGCATTGTTTGAAGACACAATCATGGTTGTGAGGCTTGAATGAACGATTTTTAATTCAAGGAAACATTACAAGATAGAAGTTTGCAAGAGTAATTGCGAATACTGCTGTAATTGCTTGCTGTTTCTTTACAATAAGTTGAATATTGACTGTATCAATAAATAAATTTGGCCAGCAAAAAAGACACTGTTCTCTGCTGTAAAATCACTTATCTGGTTTGGAACCCACCTAAAACTGTAGGTCCAACTCATCAATCACCATCAACCAATTCATTACCCACGCACACTTCTCAGATCTATGTGGGCTTCATTGTAAAAAAAATTAATTAAAATTCCAAGTGGAGCTGAACATTGGCTGTAGAGTTTTGCAGAGGGAATTTGTATTAAAAAAGAAAAAGAACAGAGTCATATTAATTAAATATAACAGAAATATTTTTTGAAAAAATTCCTGTTTTAACGAATCACATTGTTCTTCACATAACATGGTTAAACGGCGAGGTGGAACTACCTGTAAAGGGTCTCTCCGCCATAAAAACTATACGCTTGCTTATAATAATATTAATAATAATAATAATTTTATTTTTTTCAATTTCAATTTATTTCTCTCAGATACAAACAATTTCATATACACACAGTGCAATTATTTCTCTTCTAGCTATAAGCTATTTGAAGAGAATTACAATATAATATGCAATAAAATAAATAAATACAACAATAGTAATAATTATGGTACACACATTTCCTAAATAAATATAATTATAATCCTTTTTCTTTCAACAATGATGGGAATATTCATGAACGTAATATCCATTATAACAATTTTCTACGTAACTCTATATGCTTATGTATCTACGCTATCCAACATTTCCTCATAGTACAGACAATAATAATAATAATAATAATAATAATAATAATAATAACAATAATGATAATGATAATAATAATAATAACTGCTGTAATTATTACAAAATCCCTACATAAATATGTTATATATGTATATCTTGATCTTCCAACAAACATTTAAATTTTTAAATTGCCCTGCAGAAGTCAATTGTATTGGATACATGCGCAATAACAAGAAAAGTTTTAAGCATATAAAAAATGAATATAGTGATGATAGTAGACTAGAAAAAATAGTGTATTTAGTATTGTAATGATAAAGAGAGGATATCAAAAATACTAACTGTATACACAGAAAACACAAAAATGTAACTGTGTAGCAATTGTGAGACTAAATGTATATGAGCACCTTAGCAGCTTAAAAAACAACTTCAGGAAACTACTTTTACAATATTTAGTGGGTACATACTTGATCAATGATCCGTATGTACTCTTAATTCCAGCCATTAGGTTGTGAGGTCGGTAATAATAATAATTATAAAAATTGTGATAATAATAATAACAGATATATTAGGCCAATATAATAGCTTGTAGATGACTTATTAATGTTTATCCAATGGCTTATTGGAATAATTGATAATGATATGAATCTGTGTAATGGAATTATGTCATCTGTTACGTCCTATTTATGTTATTCATTAATTTATTTATTTTCTTATTAATATATTCATTTCATTAATATTATATTAATTTATTTAACAGTTTTTTTATTCTATTATTAATATATTTATCTATTTATTTTTTATTATTCATTTATTTATCTATTTAATCATTCATTTATTTTATTATATATTTATCTACTAGCAGGCTGCTCGATTTAATTGAATCTGGTTTCTATTTCTGATTTCTGATTTCTAGAAGTATAGTAATAACCTACCAACAAATTAAATTTAATAGTCTCTTTTTTCTTATCCTCATCTTCATCTGTTTCTTCTTCACCACTTACTTTTCTCTTCTTCTCCTCCCTTACTTTTTTATATTTCCCCTTCTTCTTCTCATCCTCACACTATCTTTTTCTCCTTTTTCTTCTTCCTCTTCTTTACATCCTTCATCCTTTTTCTTCTCCTCTTTAGTATTTATGTTTTTCTTCTTTTCTTCTTCTTCTTCCTCTTTTTCTTCTTCTCATCCTTCTTCTTTTTTTTCCTTTTTCTTCTCCATCTTTTTCTCTTTTGTCTTCTCCTTGGCAACCCGACGCTTAGCGGCATAAGGGATAGAGAAAGAAGAAGAAGTCTTCTCCTTTTTTCTCCTTTTCGTCTTATTTTCTTCTTGTTCTTTATCTTCTTCTCCTTCATGTTTCTCCTCATTCTCCTTTTCCCCTCCTCCTTCTTAAATCCCTTATTCTCCAGCGTTAGAGTGTCATCGACAGATAATAGCAAATAACTGTTTATTGAACAGGATTTGAATTATGCTCCTAGAAGATAGAGTTATTTATATTCCTGGATTTCTTGACTGCAAGTCGTTGAATTCACTTGAAAATTTAGTTATTTATAGTTATTCTTCATGTAACATTAGTTATTTCCATATAACATTAGTTATTTCCATATAACATTAGTTATGGCCTGGAAAAAACTAAATTACTATATTAATAATTAATAAAATGCATAATATTAAATGACTACTTTCCGATAGATCTGTCTACATCAACCTGCTGAATGATATCATAGACGAACCATCTTACTATCCCTGATCAATGATTATATTTATATGTATATCGCTTGTCTCACAAGTCCAGCTTTCTGCAAAAAAAGGCAGTTAAACTTGATCTTAGATTGTAATATGATATCACAGTCACCTTGCTCGAGTGCAACCTTCGCTAATCTACAATTCAAATAAATTATGGAATTAGCTTGAATTTGATACCTTACATAACTCATAATAATCATCTTCCGTATTGACATTAGATCAAAAACATTATAATAAATTTATCAATAATTAATCAATAACACTAAACTTTTGTAGCGTCTCAATGATTTTATCTAATTATTAAATGATATGCATCTCATTTTCAAAATTGACTTTTATTCTCCATCTCATTAAGTTTTCTGTATGCATGCTAAGAAGGAACACTAAAAACTAACTTGTTTATAAGGAAACTCGATAAACCAGAAATATTACTTTCTTCTTAAATTAAATAATTATCATATTGTACATTAAATTTGGTTCAGCTTTCCGATCAGATATATCTGGTCTATATATAGATATATCTAATCAGTTGAGTTATTATTTTGTTTAACTCGCCTGATTGACCAAAATAGGGCATTACAACTTCTATATCATGGGTGGTGATTGGTCACGCGTTGATTGTGGTGTTTATGCGATCGTAATTTTCAGTCATGAGCGTTTAAGACTGCGCTTGGATGGGTGACCATGTTTCAATAACTTGATTCTTTAAGATTTATTATCACTTATCCGGTGGTTCGGAACCCACCTTAAATAGTAGGTCTACCATGTTGCTCATAATGTGGCTCAGGCGGCGAGGTGGAACTACCCTTGAGGGTCTCCACACCAATAAAAGCCATACGCTTATTATTATCCTATATAATAATAATATCGTGTGACCTGGCTGGCTCAGGTCTGGTGTCAGAGTTATCAGGTTGCACCTGAATAAGTTCAGGGCCTCTGATGTGACTTAACGACTGTTTTTAGGCAGCCGGGACCAACAGCTTAACGTGTTCTCCGAAACACGGGAGTGGTCCTATATTATCAATAAGGTGTTGGAATAGTATATTTATGAAAAAAAAACATATTTATCATTCGTTTTAAATAGCCTTATAGTAATCAACAAGAAAATAAAAATACTGTATCACTCAATCAATCAAATTTATTTTCAAAATTTACAAACATTGTAGGGTCCTGCTAAACCCGTAGGTTTTTCATCAGGTGCCAATCTTCACAATTATTGCAACAAAGAAACAGATTCACTTATATTTTAATATTATAAAGAAAAAATAGAAATTAGTTAATGAAGACATACATTACAAAAGAATGTAGTGATAAACGTAAAAAATAAGCACTGTAAATACAGAACTGAGAAAGAAAGAAAAAAATAAACTACAATCCTATCAATGAAAATAATTAGAAAAGAAAGAGATAGGATAAGAAATGAAGAGAAAAAGGGAAGTAATGTTGTACAACTTAAAAATAAATATTTATAGTCGTTCGGGCTGGCGGCAGTGATAAAGGAAGATTTAACCAGCAAACTGTATAAAGAAATTGAAGTAGGCTATGTTTATGTTACAAATATTAAGATTTAAGTTTTATATCGATCTGTAATTATGTAATTATAAAAATGAAATAGATAAATTAATATCTTATACAATAAGCAGCTACTTACTTTTATCTTTCGACATAAACTAACGCTGTTGGATGAGGGATTGCCTGTGAGAAAGAAGAATGAGAAGAAAAATTAAGAATAAGGGTAAAGAGCAGAAGAAGGAGAAAAAGAGAAGAAAAAAGAACAATAAAAAGAAAAAATAATGAAGAATGGGGAGATAAAAAGAAGGGGAAAGAGGAGCAGAAGTAGAAAAAAGAGAAGAGAAAAAGGAAAAAAGAAAAAGAAGGGGAAAGAGAAGAAGGAGAAAGGGAGGAAAAGAAAATAAGAAGGTATTGGTAGTCTTAGTTGATAAAGTGATGGTCTTCCAAACTTCCGCAATCAATGAATAAAAATTCTGTAAATAAAAGATATACGCTAAAATATAATTATCAACTTTTTCTTTCATTCTCATGGAATTAGATCAAGGACTTTTCAGAACTCGGACATTCGATTAAAATCATGTTAAACAAATGGGCGATTGTATATTAAATTAATTTATAAGATTTACGTTCTATAATAAAATAATATGCAGGTCTACACAGCTTGAACTTGCGCTAAGGACACATCTGTTGATTTAATATTCATGAACCGGCTCCGGACACAAAATTTTACAAGGTAATTTTATTCCATCCGTACGATTTTTTCATCTCCCCACTAAAACGTGTTCACCTCTGTTTTTTAATGTAATACCTACTTCATTCATAGCAATACTTTGGGTGCAGGCACATATCATAATTATTAGATGTGTGATACTTGGTGATAATATGCGAGAATTGGCGGTAGTTCTAAGATGGAAGTTTTCAAAATTGGATTAGTGATTTATATTTTCGTGAATTGTTTATTTATTCAACATGCTTCTGCCGGTGAGCCAAAAAATATTTTTTTAAATTTAATCAAGTATCTGTCAGTTATTGAATTTCTTGGTCCATAATCTCCTTAACAATTTGCGTTGTTAATATTAACTTTTTATTGTAAATTTTACGATTTGCAGTCAATTTTTTTTAGGATGAAGCCCACATAGGTCTGAGACCTGTGCGTGGGTAATGAGTTGGATGATGGTGATTTATGAGTTGGACCTACAGTTTTAGGTGGGTTCCGAACCACCGGGAAGTGATTTTCAGCAGAGAACAGTGTCTTTTTTGCTGGCCAATCGAATCGGTCACCGTTACAAACAGGACCTACGAGAACAATTTTAATTGTGAATAAATAATATTCCTACTCACTTTTGACCAAACGTTTTCGAGTTATATCTTCAAGGCATCGACTGCAAGACGTTAAATTTACAATAAACGTTAATAAATCTATCAGGCTTATTCATTTTCATTTTTATAGTCAATATATATTTTATTCTTATCGTGATATTGTATTGAAATTCGCTCCATCTATTAATTTTTTAATAACTTCTGTAAAATTTGTGTGTTGTTTTGTATTTGTTTGTGATTATCTAAAGATTTAACTTAAATTGCTTGTAGTTTCCCCAGTTTCTATATTGACAATGCTCAATGATGTAGAATTTTTGACTCTGTTGCATTTTTGCAATCATTGTAGTTTTGTAAACCATCTTGTATATTTGAATTTTTATAGTCAGTACATTTTTATGCCATGGCTCTAACTGAGATATTTTATTGTATTTCGCTCCATCTATTAATTTTTCAATAACTTCTGTAAAATTTGTGTGGTTTTGTTTTTTTATTTTTAAAAATTGTAACTTAAATAGCATGTAGTTTCTCTGTTTTTTATTGACAATCCTCAATTATTTCAAATTTTGGACTGTGTGGCAAATTTTCAATTATTGTTATTTTATCTCTATAAATAAATAAATGAAAATGAAAGAATAAATAAAAATATAAGTGAATAAATACATAAACAAATAAGTAAGTAAATAAATATATGAGTAAATAAATAAGCGAAATGATACATAATCAAATGAATAAGTAAATAAATTAATATAATGTACAGCTATAAAAGATTGTAAGCATAAAGATACCAAATATGTTTATTATTTTTCACAATCTAACACAATTTTCACAAATACTGTAAAATCAGTTCCTGGTGGTTCGGAACGCACCTGAAACTGTAGGTTCAGCTCATCAATCACCATCATCCAACTCATTGCCCACGCACATGTCTCAGACCTATGTGGGCTTCATCATAAAAACAAAAATTAAATTAAAATTCCATGTGGGCTTCATTCTCAAAAAAAAATGAACATTTTTTATACTAGTTATAAAAAATCGTCAGATACATTATGCCAGGTAAAAAGTAATTTATTCTTGGTGTTTATGTCCTATTTCGAGAGTGTAATATGTATTCTAATTAAAAATTTATTCATTTTAGAAAGTAATTAAAACTCTTAACAACTTGAAGATCTTTGATGTAATAGTTCGATATTACTTTTTCATTTAATATTAAAAAATTTATTATTATCTAACAGCATTAGTAAATTGGAAAATGTTGCTCTTTCTTGATACTTAAATTGTCATCTTTACGGAAAAATACAGCGGAAAATCGTTTCTAGTACAAGGCCGCTCTCTATAGGCGAATCGTGACATAAATCCTAGATTTATTTTGTTATCACCTCCGAGATCTAAAAGAGTAGCTAGCCTTTGATTTTTGAACTATACTACCATGATTGAGCTTTTTTAAAGTCTGTGTTTATTTTTTAGGTCGATTCAGTAGTTTATTTAACAGTCTTTTAATAATTATTATTATAATTACTTATTACAATTGTTCTGTTTTTTAATTTTTGTATTTTTTACAATTAGAATAAATTTTAAAATAAAAGTAAGTAAAAATCACAATCATTATTCCCAATTCATATGCAATTAACTATTTTTTTCAAAACTACTGATTTACAATTTCTATATTAAGCTGTTAAAACGTTACCTTTAGCCATAAAAATTCTTAATTTCAATAATCTTTTTTATATGGGTGCTTAGAGATTTTTTTATAGTGTACAATTACGACAAAATTTCGTTGTGTTTACATTAGTTGGTGTGCACTGCAAATGTTCGTTTCAGACTACTTTTAAAAATAGGAAGAATAAGAGGATCATGATGAAGAATAAGAAAACTGAAAAAAGAGAAGAATGAAGAGAAGAAGCAAACGGAGCGAAATGGGAAGGAGAAGGAGAAAAAGAAAGGAGGAGAATCAAAAGAAGAAAAATAAAATTATGATGAAGAAGTAAAAGGGAAACTGAGAAAAAATAAAAGGAGAAAAAAGAAGAGAATGGAGGAAAAGGAGAAGTAGGAGTAAAACATTAAGGAGGAGGAGGAGGAGGAGGAGAATGAGAAGAAGAAGAGCGATACATAAAAAGAGACTCAAATTAAATTTGTAAATTCTATATGTCAGGTTCTAGATATCCTGATTCAATTTGTTTTCGGAGGATGAAGCCCGCATAGGTCTGAGTTGGACCTACAGTTTTAGGTGGGTTCCAAACCACCGGGAAGTGAATTTACAGCAGAGAACATAGTCTTTTTTGCTGGCCAATCCAATCGGTGAACCTTATAAAGAGCGCACAGGAGTTTCGTAGCTTATCTCTGATTGAACAGATACCTGCTACGGCACTCGGCTATCACTTCCCCTATCACTATCAATTGAATCGGGCAACCTGCTAGTGATTGTATATAAAAGTTTCCAGTTTTTGTTACTTAGAGAAAACAGAGCTCGATCCTCAACAGTTGTGATTCTATCTATAGTACCTGTGTAATATTGGTAATACGCGAATAATGTTTCATTTGACTTGTCCTATTAATAGTTCCGTATTATAGAGAAATTCTAAATGATTGAACCATTTATAAAAACTCAATATAACATTTATAACAATAACTTATCTAACAAAAACCCGACATTGACAGTCAAGGACGCCTTTGAAAATGAATCTCACCGATTCGAAAACGTTTGGCCTACGTGATTAGAAATAAATATAAGATTTGAGTCAATTTAACTTGTTTATTAACTTTTTATGGTAAATTCAACTACTTGCAGTAAATTTTAATTGAGAATGCATGATACTTTTACTCACTTGTAGGCCAAACGTTTTTGTGTCATGGAGACTCATCTTTAAAGGCCTCCAAAGACGTGTCTCAAAAACGTTTGTCCTACGCGAGTAGAAATATTATTTATTCACAATTAAAATTGACTGCAATTAGTTGAATTCACCATAAAAAGTTGATATTAACACCGCAGATCGTTATGGAACTAGAAATCCAAGAATATGAAAATTCGTATTATTTTATTTAAGTACGGTACCTACTAAGCCAAAATAAACAATCTTTTACTTGCCTAAGGTTCTTTATACTAACTTGTCCTACTTCATGTCTTGAGTCAGAAAGAAAGATGTTGTACAATATCCCCCACTTATTCAGATCACTTATTTTGGATCTTCCCTATTAGAACATAAACATAATAAATTCATTATAGGTGTGCAGCCTAAGTAGTGAAATTATCAGACTGAATTTTTCAAAATATAGTTCTCATTAAAATTTGTTGAAACCTTTAAAAAAATGTAATATTTTATATAAATATTATTTTTTTGCAGATTCGTTCTACAGAGCCTATTACAACCAACTGAGATTGGATCTGGTGACCAGGCTGCATCAACTGCGGGTGCATGGCCATACAGATCTATTCGGCAGTAATAAATTGGATCTATATACTCCATTAAACTCGATCAGCCATCAATGTCAAGAGCATAGTCAACTGTATTTAAAAGGAGTTGAACAGTATGAGAGATGGGCTTTGGAAAGTAAGTTACACAATTAAAATTAACAAAATTATCTTCAACTTTCTTTGTAGTGGTGACACTGTGATATTGTGAAAGGTATCCATAATGAATAATAAGACTTGAAGTAGTCACAACCACATTTATTTAAAAAAAGTGAGATACTAGTTTCGGATGCTATAACATCATCAATCTCTATGAAAATATGAAAAGGTTTTTAGTTTGTTTGAGATTGATAATGGTATAACAACCGAAAATAGTATCTCACTTTTTCTTAACAAATATGGTTGTGACAATTTCGTCTCATTATTCATTAAAATTATCTTCATCTACTATCTACAATAAGGAATAATTATATTGGTAGGAAGCTCTACAACATGCTACCACAGTTTTTAAAGAGTCTTGGAAATATAGAAATATTTAAAAATCATTGAATAAATAATTAGTTATTTTTATAGTGTGCAAAAGTTCCTTTCACATCAAAATTAAGCCTCACCTCAACCAATTGATATAGTAATCATAGTAACTAGTGTATAAGATTGTTGATCTGACTTGTTTGAACCTCCAAGAATCTACAAAAAAAATCATTGCTAATCACAATATTTAAAAAAAAAAAAGCGCTGCAAACTACGGTTTAGGTCAATTAATAGTAAAATATTCTATCAATAAACCGATACAACGGAGTATACAAGGACCCGACGAATTTACATAAAAAATAATTATTATCAGTTGTGCTGATACTATCACCATTTAACTTCTTCGATTTTTATAAACATCATATACTCATTATGCTTCCTGTTTCACAAAAATTCACATCGACATTTCTTAAAAAAGCGGTTTGTTTTTTATCATCTTCTTGTTAAACAGATCTCATAATATATTATGCCTCAATATTTTACCTCTGTTTTTTCTTTCAGTTTGACGATTTAAAATAATTTGAGAAAAGTATCAACATATTCAAAAATGAAAACGACAAAGCTTGCACTGAAAAAATAAAGTAGACAATTGGGTTAAGCAGCAATATTATTCATTTTTTTTTATTTGAAATGAACCAGCTGTACAATGTTTTGTTTTTCACCAGCCAAAACTAACATAGATCCTATAGAGGCAAACTGTTTTACAACATAATTATTTTCGTTTACGAGTTTCAAACTCCAAAATCAATAGCGATCTCACTTGGACTAAGAGAAAGATATATACTAAGTTTCAAGAGTATAGAATCTTTATTATTGTTGTGGATATCCATTTTAGAAGATAGAATCTTTCTTTCAAGATTTCAATAAGCCCCTGAAGGGTCCTTAATAATAGGTGTTTGCCCTTAACAAGATGAAGTACAAACCAATGCCGAGTTCAATTGTTCCAAAAAAGGGCTGTTAACTACGGTATAGGCTAACATAATTATAGTTAAAGTATTTGGACTCATGTAAAAATTTAGTGATAGAGACAGTTTTGGGCTCCTGTTGTTTCTTTACAATAAGTTGTGTTTTGACTGTATCAGTAAATAGAATACAATATTTTAAACTATTATTACACAAATATATTAATTAATAACTTAACTATAATGCAAATATATTAATTTACAAAATAAATATGCTAAAATTAGTAATTTTTCAGTGTTGGACTCGTCAGGTAAGGTTCCCTCCGGTTTGTTCTACGGCAATATACAGGACTTTGGCAATTATGAGGAATGTCTGGAAGCAGTGAAAATAGCTCCCTACAATGTCCAGTACTGCGCCTTGTGGATAAAGAACTTGCACAAGCTACCAGACACCGAAATTAGCTGGGTGAGTTCACTTCATATCACCGAAATTAGCTGGGTCAGTTAATTTATATCACCGAAAGTCACGCGATATTACTATCATTTTATTTTCATAATTGAAATATCTATGAGTTTTGTTAGTGAAAAATATTGATTCATTTTCAAAATAACCTTTTCAATCTACTTTAAACATGGTTAGAATTGTTTTAATAGCAATTTTTCAATCTAATATTAAAACTGACACTGTATTTCACTTTTAAATAATGTTTTACTCACATATATTGGAGATGCTTGAGGAACGCATTTCAGTTCTGAAAAGAAGCTTCGTCAGCCTTAAAATTAAAAAAAAAAATTAAAATTGAGCAATTTTTCCGTTTGTTTTGGAACATCTCCATTCAAAATCAAATTTACGGACACAAAAATTCAAATGATACAAAAATGCACAAGAAGAATAATACAAGTTGACAAGAATAAATAAATAGTGACCAGATCATCATTAATCGACGCAGCAAAGCCAAGCCTCAAATCAAATAATAATTATTTCAAACAATAACATCAAAATCAAATAATAATAATTATTATAGTAGTTATTATTATAGAGGTTATAGAGATACCTTAAATAATAATAAAATAATATTATATAAAGCTCATTAAAGATGCTTAATTCAATTAATAATTATCATGAATAAAGAGAAATTAATAAATGGTTGGAAAATAGTAACAAAATTAAGCAAAGACAATCAAAATGATAATAAAGAGCATGTAAAAAGTGATTATATGAGATTGCCTATGGAAAGAATATATTTCCTTCAACCCAATTTCCTAATTTGAAATGATGTAATTTGCAATTTCTGATTGTCAATTGGCCAATTGGTAGGAAGCATATTTGACAATTTTCATCATATAAAATGATTTTGGTGTTTGCAAATAATAGGCTAAGTTTTCTTTTATTTCAACTAAAAATGTCCATAATTACGATACTTACAAGCTCGTGATATGTTCCAATGCATGTTAGATTCTTGTAATGAAATCAATATCGAAAAATTCAGTTTCAAAGCTAATTTATATCAATAAAGAGATCAAATTTTGAATAGTAAATTGTTTGGTTGCTGCAATTGCACTCAGATGCATCGTTTAATTTACTAGTTGACCTTGATGATTAACTTGCCATAATTGTTTGTGAAGACACGTCTAACCATACGCTGAGAAATTTGCAATAATTTTCGTTTTATGGTAAGTTCAACGATATAATCCATAACAAAACGAAAATTATTTTACTGGATTTCTTGTTCCATAACGATCTGCGTTGTTAGTATTAACTTTCCATGGTAAATTCAACGACTTGCAGTCAA
This sequence comes from Conomelus anceps, assembly GCA_948455865.1. Lineage (NCBI taxonomy): Eukaryota > Metazoa > Arthropoda > Insecta > Hemiptera > Delphacidae > Conomelus > Conomelus anceps. The sequence goes on along the minus strand of OX418227.1, from coordinate 18,350,191 downwards.
TTTTAATTGAGAATAAATAATATTTTTACTCACTTCAGGCCCTACGTTTTCGAGTCATGGAGACTCATATTCAAAGGTGAGTATTTGAAGATAAGTCTCTCTATGACTCAAAAACGTTTGGCCAAAAGCGAGTAAAAATATCCTTTATTCTCAATTAAAATTGACTGCAAGTCGTTGAATTTACCATGGAAAGTTAATACTAACAACGCAGATCGTTATGGAACAAGAAATCCAGTAAAATAATTTTCGTTTTGTTATGGATTATATCGTTCTAATAAAATCAATATTAAAAAATACAGTTTCAATGTCAATATTTATCTGTGATGTTTATATTTTTTTTGTTAATAAAAACCACATTGAAATTTACAGTTTGGGCGTCGCAACTTCAGCTTGCTGTCGTTTAAGTGGTGGTGTTTTCGAATCCCGCTCCTCCGTCTGGCATCTATGTGTGTTATCATTCACCTCATTACCCGCGCACAAGTCTCTGACTTATGAGGGCATCATACTCAATATTCATGTTAATAAACTCCACACGCTGCAGAAATTTAAAACAATTTATTTTTTGTTGCAGGAAGTTTCGCCCCCAGCAGTGGGTGGAGTAGCGATGTCGCGTCCCTACCTCGAAATTGGCTTTTGTCTTCCTGCCGCATGCAACAGAGGCGACATTGTGACGCACTACAACCACTTGTTGGATGCCTACAACATGTCTGTTGAATTGAATAAGTACGCCTGCACTGAAGCCAATGAACGGGACCCTCTCACCACTCCTGATATCATTTTTTTGTAAGTTGTCTAAAAACTTGTGTAAAAGTATCACAGGGATAAAAATCTCGAGATTTTTTGAGCTTCTAGTTTATCAGGATAATCATCAATCGCCACATAGAAAGCATAATTTTCTAGTGAAAAGTCGTGTATCACATATGAAAAAAAAACACCTCAAGATTTATTGAGCTTCAAATTTATCTTGGATTTCTTGTTCCATAATGATCTGGGTTGTTAATATTAACTTTCTCTGTGATGTTTTCCATGACGAAATACTTAATGAACAATCTAATATTAAAAATGACACTGTATTTCACTTTAAAAAATGTTTTACTCGCTTATATTGGAGACGCCAGGTGGCAGGCTGACGAAGCTTATTTTCAGAAGTGAAATGCATCCCTCAAGCATCTCCAATATCAGTGACTAAAACATTATATAAAAGTGAAATTCAGTTTTAGTATTAGATTATTAACTTTTTATTGTAAATTTAACTACTTTCACTTTCTTAATAATGGCGAAGGTGATATTGTGTAAGGTATCCATAATGAATAATAAGACGAAATTGTTACAACCACATTTATTAAAACTTCGAGAAACTAGTTTCGGTTGTTACACCATTATCAATCTCAATCAAACTGAAAACTGAAGTACAGAGAAGCCTTATATATACTGTACATGGAATGATACTATTGGCTAAGAGGGAAAGAGGCTGACCTTAATCTAACGTTGTGATTGGTTGTCAAGTCACGCCCCCTGGTGGGAGGAGTAACAAGCAAAAATACGAGTCAAATCAATAACTAAACACTGTGAACATCAAGAAAGTAACAAAAAATTGTAATAAGGCTAGAATTTAATCAAATTAAAATTAAAAAATTTTTAAAAATGGGAAGCACACTGAAATGCAATCAAGGTCAACTGAGAAATACACATAAGAACTGCTTTTTTTAAAATAGGCTGGAATTATAATGAAACCAAGTTAGTTGTATTGAATTGGTTAGCCAATAGTATCATTCCATGTACAGTATATATAAGATTTCTCTGTACTTCAGTTTTTAGTTTGATTGAGATTGATAATGGTGTAACAACCGAAACTAGTTTCTCGAAGTTTTAATAAATGTGGTTGTGACAATTTCGTCTTATTATTCATTAACTACTTTCAGTCAATTTTAATTGTGAATAAATAATATTTGGAAATGTGAGTACAAATGTTATTTATTCACAATTGAAATTGACTGCAAGTTGTTAAATTTACAATAAAAAGTTCAATTTTATATTCTTATCATTGATCACCATTGTGAAAAAGTATCACAGTTGAAATAAAAACCTTTCAAGGTTTATTGAATTTCAAATTTATCAGTTTATGACAGGCCTGATCATTGATCACCACATAGAAAGCTATATCTACTAAAGAAATAATATAGCTAAGCTATAAATATAGCTATCTATAGAAAGATTGCTAGCTATAGAAAAAAAACTGGGTATAGAAAGATAGCTAGCTATAGAGATATCTGGCGGACCGCTTAGCGCAGTTGGTTGGGGCGTCGCAACTTCAGCTTGCTGTCGTTTAAGTGGTTGTGGGTTCGAATCCCGCTCCACCGTCAGGCATCTATGTGTAATCATTCACCTCATTACACACGCATAAGTCTCGGAGTCGACAATAAAAATAATTATGCTTAGGGTATTTTTATAATATTATGAATGAGTAAAACTTAAAATTGTCACAACCAAGGTTAATGAAAAGGTTATAAATGATAAACGTTGCTCCATAACATTAATGTAATGGAGAAGTCATGACGTCACTCTGTTCAGAATTACTTTTAGCTTGAAAACTTCAGCTCTATTTGTACACTTTTTCAGTAAAAAAATAAGTTTTTTGCATATCAAAGATTTGACTTGATATCTTAATCAACGGTTAATGATATGGGTAACTCAATGCCATTGAACTGAAATACGTCATACCCCCATTTTTCCAGTTTTCAAAAAACGGAACAAGCTTGTTTTTAATAACCTTGGTCACAACCATATTTATTTCACGAGATGTACTGCAGTTTTGGCAGTCACGTCATTCTCAATAAAGCTCCACTGTGTATCACAATCACAGTGAAAAGTGCTAAATCCGAAGCACATGTGAAAGAGAAATGTGAACTTTGAATTTACTTTTGCTCCAATATTATTTTCATAAACAGGAAGTTATTTCTCGAAATACCGTAATAAATTCCTAGACACCGTACTTGACCAAAAAACGACGAAAATAGGCCAATCTTGCAAAATATGAATAAAAGAGTTACATCATTATTCATAAATGCTGATATTCTAGAAAACTTATTGTACCGTATAAAAAACGACATTAAATAATAAATTCAATTCAATCACAATCGCCAAAATAGAGAAGAAAAATCAATCAGTCTTGATTGAGCATATCAAATAGGAGAATTCGACAATGAATTACAGTATAGACATGATAACCATTTTATTCTAATAGTAACCATTTTAATTTTATTAGAATAATAACCATTTTGTTTTAAATTTTTATTGCAATGATTTTATTTCACCTTTTCAGTATAATTTTTGCAATAACTTTGACTCTTGGAATTGCGGGGAGCCTGCTTACAATTTTCAATCCAAGTCCCGATTCAAAACCAGGTATGTCATTTTGATTTTCAGCACTTTAATTAATAGATCTGTGAACAGTAGACCTCACGCCCAAGAATAAGGGTGCTTGCACAGAGGAACATACTCTATGTACTCAATGATAATCACCATCACAAAATTAAGCGCAATCATCAGACTTAGCCCTTGATTCAATTTGCGTAGTATATTTCATGTCTGTTTTCCACAAAGTCACTCTGTATCACATCACCAAGGCTGCGTTTCTATTTTCATCCAGCCTGTACTTATGTTGTTCCAGAAAGCTGATTGCTCAAATCAGATCAGATTTCACATTTCTGATGAATGAATTCATAGAACAATATTTATTAAATTTGTATGATTACCATTTACTTAGTAATCGCTTGTTATGATATTTGATTGAAATATTATAAATGATTTGTTTCTTTCAAACAAAACATATGTTAAGTTATTCTTATGAACGATAACTTAATTCATATGAAGGCTCAACCAGGTGAATAGGAGGACCCAAGAGCTATCTGGAAATCTGATTCCAATTTTATATAATCGAAAAGCTAATTTCTAAAAATCTCAAAAAGTTATAATTCATATTATATTAATATAATATACTTTTTATGTGAATTCAACGACTTGCAGTCAAATATTCATTAAGAATAAGTAGAATTTACTTACTCTGTAGCACTGTAGGCCGAGCGCTTCGAAAAAAAGATTCGAAAGCGCTCGGCCTACAGAGTAAGTAAATTCTACTTATTCTTAATGAATATTTGACTGCAAGTCGTTGAATTCACATAAAAAGTATATTATATTAATATTTATTCACATAAAAAGTTAATATTAACAACGCAGTTCGTCATGGAATAAGAAATCCAGGAATAATATACTTCCTATAGAAGAAGGACTGAGTGCCTTCCCTTTTTTCCTTATAAATATACTTTAAATGCAAGAAAATTTCAAAAATCCTGTCTCATACATCGCTGGATATACCTTAAAGGAAGTTCTATGCAATATTTCATAGAATTTGGGCCAAGCGTTTAGCTGTAAATGCGTTACAAACAGACAGACAAGTGCAAAACGGTCGACTTGAAACAGAAACCACTCTTCGTACTGTCGAATAATTCAAATTCACTATCTGCTTTGCATTAATTATCCTAGAACCTTAGAATTTAGACCGATTTTAGAACTTAGAATTCAAAGTACTTAATTTTGTTCACTTATTAGAAAATAATCCTATCTGTCCCTGCTTAACATTTCTCTATGACTTCAAATAAAGAATAAGTGATGTTGTATTTCCATATTACTTTTTCACTTGACATTTGAACATGAATAATTGTTGGATGGAAATACGTAACTGGTGGACACTTACTTATTCGTAAGTGTCAAGTATTCACTTAATCGTGAATAAGTTAGTATTAAATTCATCAGTTAAGTATTGCCATCCAACAATTATTTTTGTTAAGATAATAAACATCAATATTATACTATAAGAATCATAATAAATCTTGTGAAATGTCAGTAACTGACATTGTACTTCAAAGTTGTGACTATAAAAAACTCATAGTTTACTGAAAGAAAAAGTCCTTGTCCGGTTCTAAGATTTATTATCGAGCAGACATGTTCACACACTGACCTCTCCGAACTTGAACTAAGATTTCACCTTTTCCAGTTTCCTGCTGAATTAATTGAATGCTATACCAAAGGAAATGTCATAAAAATCATTTTTTTGTCTTTTTCAACTTTTACCTGTTTTATATATGCTTTTTATGTTTCCTCTGTTTTGAATTCCACAGAATTTAGTGATAAAACTGATTAAATTTAGTACTGAATCATCAATAATTTTAGAATTCTCCAACACATTATAAAGAAGTATCAGCAAAAAATTCCAAATTGCAAAAATTCTTCTGGTCAAGTTTTGATACTCTGAGTCCTTCTAAATAAAAGCCCTTATATAATTATCGTATGGCTTTTATTGGTGGGGAGACCCTTAGGGTTCCACCTCACCATTTTAGTAATGTTATGGAAACATGAGGACGTAATATTTTAAGTGAGTTCCGAATCACCGGGTAAGCAATTACAAAAAATAAAAAATATCACCCCTGAAAAAAATTATTTTAATTTGTTAAAATTGTATTTTTATTTTCTTCGAATATAAAGTATATTCCTTTGGAATTAACTTTGACTTGATCCTATTAATTTTCATTGTGTATTATTATCTGTTTTAGTTATCTTTGTTTCATATATGTTTCCTCTGTTTTGAATACTACAGAATATATTGATGAAACTGGTTGGATCCCTACAGAATATAGTGATGAAACACAAAATATATATGTTTCTCTTTTTCGTAATTTTATAGTGAATTTTGATTCAGATTCAATCATTTAATTTCCGTTTATTTTTTTGTTTTTCACAGGTTTAATCTCCAAACTGCTTACCTGCTACTCTTTCCATGGAAACGCCAAGTCTCTTTTAACTTTGACAAGTTCTAAAGAGCCGTTAATGGTTTTACATGGAATAAAATGCATCTCAGCCCTTTGGGTAATGCTGGCCCATGCCGCCAGTTTTCTATTTATTTTCCCAATGATAAATATGACCACTGCATTTCAGGTAAGAGTATACACTAGTCATAATTTGTCATAATTTAAGGCATTTTTATAAATATTATCACTCATGATGTACCGGACAACTATTGATTAAATGTGAATGGAACAAGTTTTGAACTGATTCTTACCTGTGATGTTTTCCAAGACATAATACTTGATGAACAATCTAGTATCAAAACTGACACTCCTGTATTTCTATTTAAGTTATGAGTTTTACTCACTTATAGTGGAGGAAAGCATTTCGCTACCAAGGATGTAGCTTCTCCCTAGAAGTGAAATGGATTTCACCAACATAAAAGAGTAAAAATTATAATTTAAATAAAAATAAATTACTAGTTTTAATATTAAATGATTCTTATGAACGAAGTATATATACTTTAACACACTTTTTAAAACTTAATTTACGGTAGATATTGTTACTTAGACGACATACAGAACTGATTAAAATAAATAAAAAAATAACCAGAAGGGAAAAAGAGTATTAGCAGACCAAGAAAAAGATAACAAGCTACCGCAGTTTTTAAAGTGTCTTGAAAATATAGAAATATTAAAAAAGCAATTGACAAAATATTCAGTTGATAATGCTTTTTATAGTGTACAAGAGTTCCTTCACATCAAAATTAAGCCTCACCTCAACTAATTAATATAGTAATTATGGTAACTAGTGTATAAGATTGTATAATTGTTGTTCTGACTAGTCTTACACTCCGTAACTGGAGTCTCCAAGACATAATCTACAACAGCAAAAAAATTGGCACCAATTTATTTTCTTTGATTTCAGTTTGCTTCAGAACGTTTAACTTCAATGGTAATGGTGAAGGGTGAGCTGGCAGTTGACTCGTTTCTGTTTGTCACCGGTGTCCTCGTGTTCCACATGTCGTACAAGACTTTGAAAAAAGGCGCTAGTTTCAATTTACCATTTTTCTACCTGTCACGCTACATCAGGTAGGAGTTTATTCATCTGGGATGTTCTCTATGGCGAAATACTTGATGAACGATCTAATATCAAAACTAACACTGTATTTCAATTAAATATATGCTTTTCAATCGCAGATACTGGATATACTGGAGGGATGCATTTCACTTCTAAAGAGAAGCTTTATCAGCCTTTAGAAGCCTTCATCAGCCTTTCACTGTCGATTGTATAATTATTTGATATCAAAACTGACACTGTATTTCTATTTAACATATGATTTTCATCATAGGAGAAACTGACGAAGCTTCTCGTTAGAAGTGAAATGCATCCCTCCAGTATCTCCAGTAAAAGTGAGTGAAAATAATATATTTACTATTCATATGTATTATCTTGCTGTGCAGAACTGCCCTTTTTTGAGTCGCGGCAGACGCGTTTCGAACTATGTCGTTCTTCTTCTTCAGCGCTTGGTTGCAGACTGAGTAGTTTTCTAGTATGTAAGGTCTGGTGGTCGTAGGAAGGTAGTGGGAGGAGTGGATGTGATGGGGGAAGTGTCACATTCGTTGCAGGTCAGTTACAATAGCAAGTATAGCAAATAACAACAATAGCAAATACCTTCAGAAAGCTCAACTACACAGTCGCATTCAAAACCAACAACGCCTTAAGAAAACTCACCACCAACAACACCACCACCACCTCCAACATTCATAATCATTCAGGCACTTACAAACTAACATGCAACGAATGTGACAGCTTCTATATTGGACAAACTGGCAGATCTTTCACAACCAGATTCAAAGAACACATAAAAGCCCTCACCCAACCACAGACAAAATCAAATTATGCTGAACATCTACTCACAAAAAATCATTCATTCACCAACATTGATCAAAGCCTCCACATCCTTCACATTGCCCCCACAAGTCAAAAACTCAATACTCTTGAAAAATTCGAAATTTACAAACATTCCATTTCACATCCTCAATTCATACTCAATGACTTAATTTCAAATCTCATACCCTCTTCAACATCATCACAAACCCCTCCTAAAAACACCTCCACTACACCCACTTCCCCCACCACAACCACTCCTCCCACTACCTTCCTACGACCACGAGACCTTACATATTAGAAAACTACTCAGTCTGCAACCAAGCGCCAAAGAAGAACGACATAGTTCGAAACGCGTCCGCCTCGACTCAAAAAAGGTCAGTTCTGCACAACAAGATAATACATATGAATAGTTCTACTGCAGTTAACGAAAAATTGATATCCACAACAATAATCATATATTTAATTGAAATACAGTGTCAGTTTTTATGTTAGAGTTTATTCAACCATTTTAATGGATTAAAACTGGTTAACATGTAATCAGTTGATTTGTATCATTAGTTACAAGATTTTCATCAAATTCTAGTTAGAATAATAGTTTAAAAAATATTCATTACCATCAGTCTATAATATTAGTATGATTATTTACAGGAGCCATCCTAGCTCGGGAGCTTGGAAGGCCACAAATGCGATTTTGTCGACTTTTTTACGATATTTTTTTTTTAAGGATCTAGCCTACATAGGTCTGAGATCTGTGCGTGGGTAATGGATTTGGATGATGGTGATGGATGAGTTGGACCCACACTTTTAGGTGGGTTCCGAACCACCTAGTGAAGTGATTTTACAGCAGAGACTAGATTCTTTTTTGCTGGCCAATCCAATTGGTCATCCTTGAAAAGAGGGCCCCGGATAGCGTTGCTTATCTAATCTGATTGAACAAATACCTGCTACAGCTCACGGTTGTCACTTCCCTCTTCTCCAGGAAATTACTGATTTTGGCCCTCCACTAAGACAGCCCTTGGTAGTTTTTATGGTTGTATGTGTTTTTGAGGAGAAAATGAGAAAAATATGATCCATATAAAATTAAAAAGCAATAGTGTTGGGGCAAAACTTCGTCAACGATAACGCTGATGCTAACCTAAACACACTATGCATCTGTCTGCTTAAAAACATCTTGCTTTTATACTTCAAGCCACGAAATTAGGTGGCTAAAAAATTACAGTATAGAAAAAACAAAAGGCCTAATTTATCTTCAAAATATTGTTAGAACGAATTATTAAATGAATAGCTTTCTCCCAATAAAGAATAAAACAGTAGCTCTAAATACATGTACATTTGGCTTAAATCCTATCTAATTCTGATGGGTTGAGTATTGTAGTTTTATCAACATTATTTTGGTTAATTTAGGATATTTGAAGGCTTAGAGTACATCTTCAAAATATTCTATAAACGAATTTTTAAAGAAAAAGCATCCCCCCTATAATAAATCATTTAGTAGCCCAATATACATGTAAATTCGGCTGAAATCCTATCTTATACAGATATGTGTGGTGTTGTATTTTTATCAACATTATTTTGTGTAATAGAGTATTTTTTTTTTTTTTTTTTTTTTTTTGGAGGATGAAGCCCACATAGGTCTGAGACCTGTGCGTGGGTAATGAGTTGGATGATGGTGATTGATGAGTTAGACCTACAGTTTTAGGTGGGTTCCGAACCACCGGGAAGTGATTTTCAGCAGAGAACAGTGTCTTTTTTGCTGGCCAATCTAATCGGTCACCGTTACAAACATGACCTACGAGAACGCAGCTTATCTATCTGATTGAACAGATACCTGCTACGGCTCGCGGCTATCACTTCAAAGCTCACTACATCATTACATCGAATATTAAGGGAATATTAAATAAGAAGCTTCTTCACTATATTTTAACATACAGCTGCCCATATACAATCATGTAAATTCGGCTTAAATCGCATTTAATGCAGACACAAGAACTATTTTATTTTCACCAACATCATTTTGGTTATTTAAGAGTATTTCAAGGTTCACTACATCTGACTTGTGATTTTTGTCAACAGGTTGGCTCCAGCTTATTATATGCACATATTAATTATACTCTCAGTTGTGAGGTATATGAATAGCGGACCAATGTGGAAGTATCACATCCTGACACCCAGAGATAACTGTTTAACGTCTTGGCCATTTCATATGATATTTGCCAACAATTTTATCAATCCGGAGAAACAGGTTAGTGACCAGATGATTTTTCAATTGTTTTTTATGCTTTATTGTAGCTTGATGTGAATTGTGTTTTAGGTTGCAGTTCCGTATCTCCCCCACGAAACTATCTAATGAAAATTTTGTTATAAAAACAATTGACATTTTCAACAAACCCAAGGCTAAACCTAACGTTCATTAATTTCATATCGACTATCGATTTTTTTTAGAGGATGAAGCCCACATAGGTCTGAGACCTTTGCGTGGGTAATAAGTTGGATGATTGTGATTGATCCCACACAGCACAAGGATGTCCTCAAGATATCCCAAGAATATCCCATAAGAATATTGAGAATATCCTCAGGACATCCCATCATATCCTAAATAAGCCCCAGGGACATCCTAGGGATAACTGAATGTCCGCCCAAATCCCGTGAAGGATATCCAGGGGATATGCATAGGATGTCCTGGGGATGAAATATCCCACCATGGGATTTTCTAGTGGATATCCTCAGAATATTCCTAGAATATCCCACTTTAAGTTTCCAGGGATATCCCAGACAGAATATCCTCTGGACATCCCATTATATCCTAAATTAATCCCAGGGATATCATAGGGATAACTGAATGTCCGCCCAAATCCCACAAAGGAGATCCAGGGGATATGCATGGGATATCCTGGGGATGAAATATCCCACCCCAAGATTTTCTAGTGTATATCTTCAGAATATTCCTAACATATCCCACTTTGAGTTTACAAGGATATCCCAGAAAGAATATCCCAAATAAAACCCAGGGACATCCTAGGAATAAGGGAAAAGCTGTCCAAATCCCACAGAGGAGATCCTGAGGATATGTATGGGATATCCTTTCCCTATCCTATTATTATTAGAGGTGTGATATTAAGCTGGTAAAAACAAAAAACAGTTACTACACTGTGATCTTGATCAACAGCTGATATTTGATACTTTAATAAGGTAAATAATTAAAGTAAATTGAATAGTTTGTGCATTAGTGACACCCCCATCTAACAGCTACAAAAATCCTAGTGAGAGGTACAAAATTTGGTAACTTTGATCTGTTATTTTAGGCTGGAGGATTCTAGGATCATAGAAAAAGTGTCTTTAAATACTCCAAGAATAGGAAAATTATCAACTTTGTTAGTTAAAATATTTATACTTTAAATATTACAAGGGATATTTAATAAACATTGTGAAATTGCATATCAATTGATACAATGTGATGGTAGTTACCAGAACTTCCAACAGATTGCGGTAGGATAAGGTAGCCTATTGCGGGGGTGGCTTCACCCCCCAAAAGTATGTTAACCGCTATTATCTCAAAAGAGATGAGTTTTTCAAGACAAAATGTTCAATTCAATCTTAATGAGAATAAAATTCCCTACAAAATGAGAATTCATACTTAATTATATGATTAGTGGCTCCGAAGTTAGGTTAGGAGGGAGAGAGAGAGAGAGAGAGAGAGAGAGAGAGAGAGAGAGAGAGAGAGAGAGAGAGAGAGAGTGAGAGAGAGAGAATGAGTGAGTTAGAGAGATTTAGGAGCAAGTGAGTGAAGTGTGAGGGGATGAGAGGACGAGAGAGAGAGAGAGAGAAAGTGAGAGAATGACTGAGTGAGGGAGATACAATCATCCCAGCATGTGATATTCTGGGATATCTCCAGGATATATCATCCCAGCATGTGACATCCTGGGATATATCATCCCATTATATAAAATCCTGGGATCTCCCTGGGATATACCATCCCAGTATGTGATATTCTGGGGTATCCCCAGGATATCATATCCCATATGTAATATCCTTCAGAGATCCCAGTGACATTCCAATATCCCGGGATCTTTATGGGACATATGGGAACTGGTCAGGATATCCTGAGGATATTTTGTGCTGTGTGGGATGAGCTGGACCTACAGTTTTAGGTGGGTTCCAAACCATCGGGAAGTGATTTTACAGCAGAAAACAGTGTCTTTTTGCTGGTCAATCTAATCGGTCACACTTACAAAGAGGGTCCAGGAGAGCGTTACTTATCTAATTCTCTCAGTCGATTGTTTTGTGGGAAAGATATGGTGGTTGTTCATCTCAGATGCAAAAAAAAATAACAAGAAAAGATACAAAAATAACTAATGAATAAATAATAAGACGAAATTTTAATAAATGTGGTTGTGACAATTTCGTCTTATTATTCATTATGGATACCTTCCACAATATCACCTTCGCCATTACTAAGAAAGTCAAAAATAACTGTATTTCATATATACAAAAAAGGCTACATCAATTGTGTTGCTTTCTAAACGACTCTGTCAAATGATGGCTTGGACGCAGGAAGTAGCTCAGGGGTGTACTAGATAGTATACGCACCCACAATTTTTCTTTGTAGATTACGTCTTGAAGACTCCAGTCATGGAGTATAAGACAAGTCATATTAACAATTTTACTATCTTATACACTAGTTACCATTATTACTAAATTAATTAATTCAGGTGAGGCTTAAATTTGATTTGAATGGAACTCTTGTACACTATATAAAGCTTTATCAACTAAATATTTTTTCATTTGTTTTTAAATATTTCTACATTTTCAAGACTCTTTAAAAACTACGGTAGCTTGTTGTAGAGTTTCCTACCAGTATAACTAGGTTTTTGTTTGAATAAGCTACTATTGTGACTCACCAAGTGATAATCTCCTCGGCTTCTTGTATTATAACCGTGTATGTCAAAATTTTGGTTAATATCACGCTTTTTGCATATAAAGTAGCTTCATACGCATATAAGCAGGGTGCAGTTAGGAGACCAAGTCTCTTGAACAACGGCCTACATGAATCTAATCTGTCTATTCTTTCCATACACCTTACCGCTTTCTTTGGATCTTAAACACTCTATCGAGGTTTCGTTTTGTTGAATTACCCCATACCTAATATGTGATAGTAAGAGCTCATGGTAATCTTACCCAAATGCAGCCATATCCTGTTTAATGGTGATTGTGAACTATCAAGCATAGAGCTTTTGACTTTGTTTCTGTGGGCTTGGCATTCTGATATAAATCTGTTTGCTCATGCCCGGTTTCTCAGTCGTTCAGTGAATATACAGTAGCTACTGATTAAATAGCGATGCTAAGGCTTGTTTCACATATACTCGGCAGTCGGGCAACCAGTGTCGTTTACCCGGCCTTGGAGACATTTGAAATCACATGATACAATGTTATTATGCCGGATAAACGACACCAGTTGCCTGATGCCGGTTATGAGTGAGACAAGCCTGAGGGCCGCTCTTAAATCTGTAGCTACAGAATGATTTAGTGAAGCATCAGTGAGGAAAGCAATCACAAACTACTTCACTCCTGGTTTGCGTAGTAGGAACCTTGGGCCAAAACATGACTTCAAGGTTGATGGTATTATGTATGCACACATAAGCAAAAAATATTGATTAAAAATAATGATCAATAATCATTATAATGAATAATAAGACGAAATTGTCACAACCACGAAAAAACTGTTTGTTTTAGATTGATAATCGTATAAAAACCGAAACTAGTATCTCAATATTTTTAATAAATGTGGGTGTGACAATTTCGTCTTATTATTCATTATTGATTCCTTCCACAATATCACCTTCGCCACTACAAAGAAAGTTAATTATTATAACTTTCGATTTATTATTTCCTCCTCCTCCACCACCTTCTCCTACTCTATCTCCTACTCATTGTTCTTCACCTTCTCTTTCTTCTTTTCCTTTTCTCTTTCTTCCTCTTCTCTTTTCTTCTTCTCTCTTCCCTTTTCCTCCTCCTTCTCCTCCTCCTCCTCTACCATCAACCTCCTCCTCCTCCTCCTCCTCCTCCTCCTCCTCCTCCTCCTCATCATCCTTCTCCTCCTCCTCCTCTACCATCAACCTCCTCCTCCACTTCCTCCTACTCTTTACCCTACTCCTTCTTCATCTTCTCCTTCTCTTTGTTCTTCTTTTCTCTTTCTATTTCTTCTTCTCTCATCCCTTTTATTTCTCTCCTTTTTCCATTCCTTTTTCTTTTTTCACTTCTTTTTCTCTTTCTTTTTATTACACTACTTGTCAACAGAGGAAAGCGTCAATATGCTTATATTTCAATATTCAATTGAAGTTTTCAATTTTGTATTTTATTTATTAGTTCATTCATTTATTTTTTATTTAATTTACTGGTTTTTTGTAGTGTTCATATAAGACGTTTATATATTGAAAGAGTGTTAAATTTGTATTTTATTCATCAATTATTATTATTATTTTTTTTTTTTTTTTTTAGTGTTCACCCACACACTGGTACGTGGCAATTGACATGCAGCTACATATGTTGGCACCACTGCTTCTCATTCCACTCTTGAAAAACCGGAAGTGGATGTCCTACTTCCTGCTTCCGGCCATCATTTTGGCAGGCTCTTTGGCCCTCACGGCGGTTACTTATATTAACAACTTCCCTGCCACCTTCATGAACGACAGGTAAAATTTCGAATTAAATTTATGCATTAATTTCAATACTGTGGTGTAAATATTTATATTTCTCAGTTAATCATTTGTAGGAATAGTTTGATGAGAATGTATGAGTAAAGTTTAAAAAAGGTTTTATGGTCCTTCCATTAAGTACTGCACGACTTAATAAAAAAATTAAACTTTTTAGAATGTTCTAATATCTATATTTATATTTTTATTTTTATTTGAGTGAACAAAAGTATTTGAATTTAAATCAAAACTGACACTGTATTTCTATTTAAATTATGATTATTACTCGCTTAGACTGGAGATACTGGCGTGATGCATTTCACTTCTAAAGAGAAGCTTCATTAGCCTCTCTCATTAAAAAAAACGTAAAATTTTCAATTTTGAACGCCAGTATTCCACAAAATAAGTTATTTACAATAATTTAATTGGTATAGATAACATTCCAATACCTCAATCATCGATTCCCTCCAATCATTATATCTATATTGTACGGTTTTTTATATAGAATATTAAAAGATATTTGACTTTTGTGTACTAACTGGTAGGGTATCATTATATAACAGTGTACAATATATGACTCGTGTTTACATATTGTATTCTTGTTATATTGCTGCTTTTCTTGCACATTAGGTTTATGCAACACATAATATTTGATGAAATGTGACAATAATAGATTAAAAACTATAGCTTCCGTGACTGAGGAAGCATTACAACAATACGAAATAGCTACCACATGAATGAGTAAGTGTAAAATTCACCAGTAAGGTATTTTCAACAGTTATTTATGTTTTCAAAAATAGAAGCAAAAAGGTATTTCGTCATTATTAGGTTAGGTTAACAAGGACAAAAAGTGGTATGGGATTATATTTTGTCATTCTGCGTGGTCCTCTCAACTGTAGTCTCTCTCTCTCTTTCTTTCTCTCTCTAAAAGGTTAAGTGTAAGAATGGCCTCAATGGCCAAGACTTCGCCTCTCTGTGTAATTCATCCCTCAGATCCAAGCTCTATTTTTGTTATGTTTTTATTTTTTAAACAATCGCATCCATAATTTCTGCTGTACTACACCTTAAAATATATATTTGTTGTATTTATAATCTTTTCTACTCAAACTATTCAACCATTATGTTTACTTTTCAAAAACAACTGTACTTCACTTCAACTAGGGGATCTGAGAGTTGCTAATATTAATAATACTTTTATCATTCATATACATTGTAAATTTACACAAATAAAGTCATCTGAATCTGAATCTCTCACTTGGACATTCAATTTTCAGCAATAAAGGTTTTTTATTTTTTAACAGATTGGCATTCCGACCTAAATCCTTCACAAATGAATATGTGTTAACACACTTGAGGCTTACACCATGGGCGGTTGGAATTCTAACTGGGTACATTCTTTCCAAAGGAAAGCTGAAGATCTCTAAGGTGAGTAAGATAAATTAGAATTAGACAATAATAATGATTTACCGTGAGATTTTCAGAAGTGGAAAACTTCTCACAGCACTGCCATCACTATAATATCCTAGAGACATGATTCTATACAAGGAAAAATCTAGAAAGTTCCAGCCGTTGTGAAGGGAGACACTCATAACTACGACACTCACCACTCAAACTTAATTTCTGCAGTTGCCAACAGAATTATTCCCCTTTTTTAAAGATCGCCTCAGTATATAATGCTTTGTCAGTCGAATAAGAAAATCTGAATAATCATAAAGTTAAACTTAGGAATTGGCTAGTAGACAGGGCATTCTATTCAGTGAATTAATTTTTGAAATTGGGCTACATAATTTATATATTTTTTTTTCAACTCACCCTCTGTTTGGTTTGTTCATATGTATACAGAATGTAATGATATCTATCTACGATTCCTCTATGTTTAAACAGATTGGTTTAATCAAATGTGAAAGAATAAATTAGTTGTATTTTAATTATAAAGTATTTTCCTGGATTTCTTGTTCCATGACGAACTGCGTTGTTAATATTAACTTTTCATGTGAAATTTAATGACTTGCAGTCAAATAAGTCTATTTGACTGCGAGTCGTTAAATTTCACATGAAAAGTTAACTTAATATAAAGTATTGTTACAGTTTCTATGTCTAAAATAAAGCTGGAAACACTTAAATTTATCACTTTCACTTTATTAACACAAATAATCTTCAACTCACACAGTTCAGTAATTTCTTACAGAAAAATAAGCAATTAAAAACAGATAACACGATATTGTTCAACTGATAATGAGTTTCCAATGAACTATACATGAATCAATCACTAAATTTCAAAAGGCCGATCTAATATTAAACAATAACTGTACAATAAACTGTCCAATAATGCTCAAAAAAGAAACATCGAGGAAGAACAATTAACTTACTTAGCACAAGTGCATCAATACAGTAATAGATAAAAGAATTATCACTTTTGAACTGTCAAGAGAATTATTACTACAGACAACGAAAGTTCATTGCATGGTTTGTAATAGCACCAACGGGATTTCACTGTCTGTATTAACGTGAACTGTCACTACTGCCACTTATCAACGTAGAACAATAACTGAACTACTTAACTGTCACACTTGTTTATCATGACAAATTACAAACAAGACTGAACTTATTTACAAGAGACTTCCTCTATTAATTTATATACTTTATCATAATTGAGATATCTCTAGATTTCTCTACCAACTTCTAAATAAATAAATCAAGGAAACTCAAACAATATTCACAATATTCGATAAGACTCCATTAATTTCTAATCAAACAACTAGAACATTCTACAATGATCCAAGTAAACACCATAAAAGTGTCAAAAGCAGAGTAATTAATTGCTTAAAAGTAAACATTTACATAGCAGATAACACCAAGAACCACTGTGCCTTCTTTCTCTCTATTCACTCCAATTTCATATTCGCTACAGTATTTATTTGTATAATATACATGTTATTTACAAATAAAATCATAATTTTCTTGATTCGTGTTCCATGTTTCGCACCCATAGATACAAGCGGGTCTAGGATGGCTAGTGACGTCATCGCTGTTAGTGTGTGTGGCTTGGTTATCGTGGCACATTCACCAGGAGACCTTAGCTGACAATAGGACAATTGCGGCTATTCACAATGGTCTGCAAAGGACAGCTTGGGCGCTATTTTTGGCATGGATTGTCCTAACTTGTGAATCTGGAGTGGCTGGTTTGTAATTGAAAAAATCTAGTTTTATATGAAATTAATTGCCTGAAAATGCCTTCTATAACAATTTGACAGGAACATCTAAAAAGGTGGACCCGGTTTTAAGCATTAATAAGTGAGGCGGTGACAATAATAATTATTCAGTTCTTTTCAACAAAAGATAGATCAAATTTTGAAATTTATATGTCAACCGATTATCTAAGGTATTACTAATTAATTAGTGGGAGACCTCTCTTATGTGCAGACGAGACGATACATCACTCATTTTCAGCAATTCCGTTCTAGATAATTTAGTTCCTGGATTTCTTGTTCCATGACGAACTGCGTTGTTAATATTAACTTTTCATGTGAAATTTAACGACTTGCAGTCAAATATTTGTTAAGAATAAGTATAACTCACTTAATCTGGCCGAGCGCTTTCGAATCTATGAGATCCATGAAGATCCATGAGATCATGGCCTCTGAAGATGGATCTCATAGATTCGAAAGCGCTCGGCCAGATTAAGTGAGTTATACTTATTCTTAACAAATATTTGACTGCAAGTCGTTAAATTTCACATGAAAAGTTAAGATAATTTAGAAATAGATGCCCATAAAGGTGCGCAGTCCATTGTCCAATTTTAAAATCAGTTGAAATCATCAATAAATAGTTAAAAACGCTGATACCTTCAATTAAAAAAAAACATAATTCCATTAAAAATAAGGCTAGAAACTTGTCTGCAAACAATAATCAACTAGACGAGGAAGAAAGCATTTCTAGGAGTTTTGTTGAAGCCGATGAGATTTCCAATTAGTGAGACACAATAGTAGTTTACTCGAACAAAAACCTAGTTATATTGGTAGGAGATTCTATAGCAAGCTACCGCAATTTTAAAGAGTCTTGAAACATCGAAATACTTTTAAAAAATTGAGAAAGTATTTAGTTGATAAAGCTTATAAAGAAGCTGATAAAGCTTATAAAGAAGCTGATAAAGCTTCTTAGAGAAGGGTTCCTTTCAGATCAAGTTGAGCCTCAACTCAACTAATTCAAATTATCTGACTTTTCTTGTCTTAAACTCCATAACCAATGTCCTAAAAACGTAATCTTCACAAAAAACTTGTTATTTTTTTAATTTTGTTTTATTTTTATATTACTGGTGTATTATTATTATTGAGATTGTAATTTTTTGCCATCAGTCTCGCATGTCCCGAATTATTGTAGCATAAAATATGTTTTTGATATATTCACATAGTCCATTTTTCTATCCAAAAAATTAAATGATTTATATAATAAGTTATATTAAGTTTGGGTGGTCATGCAACTTGCTCCTGATATGATTCAGCGGGCATGGATGAGGTTCGATTAACGGTGGGATGTCTGTCGTGTCATAAGAGTAGCAAATTAACAGAAAATTTAAGATTTTCTCCATTTTTTGGTTAAGAAATTCCCAATTTTTATCTAAGCCTTACTTATCAATTTTGAAAATTGTGTCCACCTTTTTCTTGGTGAAATGAATAATAATTAATTTCTTTAGTACTATTTTCTGTTGATGGTGACAAGTAAAAAATCAAAGATTGATGTTTTCCATGACGAAATACTTGATGAACAATCTAATATCAAAACTGACAATGTATTTATATTTAATATATGATTTTCACTCACTTATACTGGAGAGATACATTTTGCTTCTAAAGAGGCTGGTGAAGCTTCTCTTTAGAAGTGAAATGCATCCCATTAGTATTTCCAGTATAAGTGAGTGAAAATCAAATATAATAAAAATACAGTGTCAGTTTTGATATTAGATTATTATATTGAAGTAAAATAAGTATTTCCTCTTTAATTTATTTGTCAAGCAAGAGTGCTTAATTTTTTGAAGTCAAATTTCATCTACGAGTTGATCATATTTATTCATTTATGCATTAATGCATACGATTGAATGTGAAGAAACAACAATAATATGACAACTTAATTTATTTTTCAGACATAATAGGCTATTGCTCATCAGTAAATCTTGTATAAATGATTGGAATAGGTATTATTAACATAATGAACCCTTTATTACTTCAATTTCAAATAATTAAAGTAAAAGAAAAAGTAAAGTAATGATTATTATAATCAAAAAGTAAAGTAATGATTATTATAATCAAAAAGTAAAGTAAAGATTATTATAATCATCCAACTCATTACCCACGCACATGTCTCAGACCTATGTGGGCTTCATCCTCAAAAAAAAAAGTACGACTAAAACATAATACTGAGGTCTGAAGAGTCACCTACAGTCGAAATCGGCTATGGTACTATACATGCATGTAGAGCTAACACAATTATATCAGTATGCCAAGCCCACCAAATCAAATTCTGAAACTCTATGCTTGACAGTCCACTCCCACCTTTACATAGGTGCACAGATGAGTGTGTATACTATCTAGTACACCCCTGAGCTACTTCCTGCGTCCAAGCCATCATTCGACAGAGACGTTTGGAAAGAAACACAGAATTGATGTAGCCTTTTTTGTATCTGAGTTGAACAAAATTTAATTCATCTCAAGCCATTATAAGGCATGAAAGGGAGAATATTAATTGAAGTTGGTATATCATGTACTGCATAAAATAATTAAAACGCATTGCTCCATCAGGTCCGCTGAAGAAACTGCTATGCTGGAAACTATTTCAACCAATAAGCAGACTATCATACGCTATTTATCTCATGAGTTCTGGACTTCAATATGCTATGGCTTCTTCACGAATGCATTCGTATGCATTTAGTGAAACTGAAATAGTAAGTATCGATCTGATAATTTTTTAAATCTTTTCCTTCATTCTATGGGTGCTTACACATTGAGGCATCCAATACTCGAGGATAATCACCATCGCAAAATCAAACACATGCTGTTGAATGGTGGTATTCATGCTGCCCCAATCTGCTATACACCATTCCTCAACATGTGTTTGGTTTTGCCATGGTAGTTAATTATCCTCAAGCAACGCTCTCCTTGGCCCCTCTGTAAGGGTGAAAACTGATTGGATTGGCCAGAAAAAAGACTATTCTCTGCTATAAAATCACTTCCCGGTGGTACGGAATCCACCTAAAAGTGTAGGTTCACTATGTTTCTAGTAAGATGGTTCAAACGGCGAGGTGGAACTACCCGTAAGGGTCTCCCACCAATAAAAGCCATACGCATTTACTTAATTCCAGCTCTGAGTTTCACTAACTTTATCTCTACAGAACAAATCAGGCTTCAACTCTTTTTTTAGGAGGATGAAGCCCACGTAGGTCTGAGACCTGTGCGTGGGTAATGAATTGGATGATAGTGATTGATGAGTTGGACCTACAATTTTAGGTGGGCTCCGAACCACCGGGAAGTGATTTTACAGCAGAGAATAGTCTTTTTTCTGGCCAATCCAATCAGTCACCGTTACAAAGAGGGCCCAGCCGTTTCGTAGCTTGTCTCTGATTGAACAGATACCTGCTACCGCTCACAGCTATCACTTCCCTACCAATATAACTAGGTTTATGTTCGAAACTTCCTATTTCGTGACATATAGTGATAATCTCCTCGGCTTCGTGTATTATAATCGTGTACGTCAGGAATTTCCTTTATATAACTCTTTTTTACATATAAAGTAGCTTCATACACATACAAGCAAGGCACATTCAGGAAAGAAAGTCATAATTTTATATAGTTATTGATGATTTGGACCTACAGTTTTAGGCGGGTTCCGAACCACCGGGAAGTGATTTTACAGCAGAGAACAGAGTCTTTTGTACTGTCTTTTGAGCAGTGAACCGAGTCTTTTGTGCTGTCCAATCTAATCGGCCACCCTTACAAATAGGGCGCTTGATTTTGTAGCTTATCTTATCCGACTGAACATATACTTGCCCCGGTTCGCGGCTATCACTCCCCCAATTGCTTCATTCACCCTATATTTTATCTTATTACCTTATCTTCTAATTGCTTCCTATTCCTTTAATCTCATTTTTTTATAGAACTCAAACTGTTTTCCTTAATACCAGTATTTTCTTACCTTACTATTATCAGTGTACTTTATTAGTTATCGTTATTTACTCTTTGTCATGATTACGTAACTATGTGTCTTATTGTTCTCTTACAAATAATGTTAAATAAAGGCTCTGTCAAAAATTATATTTTTTGTTTTACAATTCTTATTATAATAATTTATAATATAATAATTCTTATTAATATTCAGTAATAATTTATTATCCAGTATCTTCACATAAATGATGGTTCGAAATACTCTATCTGAATTTTCAAGCATATTTTCTTTTTTTTTCAGTATAGAGATCTTTGTGGCGATATTGTCTATTCTGTCTTCATAGCATTCGCCTTCTCTCTTCTCTTTGAAGCTCCTTACGTCAAATTGACAAATTTGATCTTCAATAAGAATAGTAAGTATGAAAATACTGAAAAAACCCTCATTTCATTGACCATGATATTTACAGAACCAAAGAAGTTCTTCATCACCAATAAATAAATGTATGGTTTTGATTGCTATCAGTGTTCAGTACAACTGTAAGGAGTCAATGTTTTCAAACTCTATTTTCTATCTAAGAAGAATCGAAGACAGGAAGTAATCTATCATTCACTCTAGGTTAAGTTAAGAATGAGCGAATTTTGTCCAGACTTCGCCATTTTATGTAAATACGTCTCTAGGATTTCTTTAGTTAATTACATAATTTTCTGTACATTTGCTACATATGCGACGGCTATAATGCTATTTTAAACTCGTTTGAGAAATTTTGTAAATTTACGTAAATAAAGTGTACTAGGTGCAATATGAACTTGAGAAAATACGGCTATCTACTAGATAATATGAAAGTGGGCTGTGCTATTGTTTATTTATCTATATATTTATTTATTTACATACATGAAAAAGCTCACAGACATCAACAGAAAGTCCATTAAGAGCCTTATTGGCATATTACTTTAACACTATTCAAACAAAAGAAAAAGAAATACATCTCTTCACTAGATCAGAAAAACTAAAACAAAAAATAATAAGATTAGAAGAGACGATATATGAGGGAAGATGGAAGATTCATCAAGTAAGGTACGGTACTATAAAACTTAAAAAGAAAAACTGAAAGAAGAAAAATATGAAAAAAGAGTTAGTAGAGCTCGGAAAAAATAATTTAATTATCAATAGAAAGGTATGATATTTGTTGAGAAATACAAGACTCTAATCTGGTGGTGGTATGAATAAAGTTGACTACGTTGCGTGAGTGGATTCTCTTTAGTGACTGGAGTCGACTGTTGAGTCGACGAGAGTCCGATGGTAAAAGGCGTGAGAAGCAGCTGTTATTGGGTGGTGTAATAAAATCGAGTCAGTTGAGTGTCTCATATTTTTGACTCGGCGCTTGGGTCTCTTGTTATTTGATGTGAATAAAAATTGAGTCAATCAAAGCTGATTCTCACACCTTCCTATCGGTCTGCCCCGTTGACTCAACCGATCAACAGTCGACTCCAGTCACTTAACAGAGTCAACTTACTCAACTTTATTCACATCATCCATTGATTCAATTCTTATTCCCATCAGTTTTGGACTCTGATCTGTTGCATTTATTGTTACGTTGTCTAAATTAATATAATATCAAGAATCCCAAGCTCAGAGTCACTCAAAAGACTCAACTTTGTTCACAACACGCATTTTCTTGTGCTCCCAACTGAGCGTTTGCTGCAAACTAAGGGCCGTATTTTTTTTTGTAGATTACGTCTTGGAGACTCCATTTAAGGAGTATAAGACAAGTCAGATCAACAATATTATACACTAGATACCATAATTACTTCAATTAGTTGAGGTGAGGCTTAATTTTGATGTGAAAGGAACTCTTGTACACTATAAAAAGCTTTATCAACTAAATATTTCTTCAATTGTTTTTTAAATATTTCTATATTTTCAAGACTCTTCAAAAACTGCGGTAGCTTGTTGTAGAATTTCCTACCAATATAACTAGGTTTTTGTTTGAATAAGCTACTATTGTGACTCACCAAGTGATAATCTCCTCGGCTTCTTGTATTATAGTCATGTACATCAAGATTTTGGTTAATATCATTCGTTTTTACATATAATGAACGTTCCTTCAGTATCTCTTGATTCGAGGGACTCATGAAATATGATTTATTTATACTGTACATGCATTTCAAGAGTCCCTCGAGTCAGCAGACACTGAACGAACATTCATAAATACTGAGCTAAACCGGTAGCAAATAGCTCCTGCAATATTTTGTGGTTGCAAAGATTTGATAATATTTTAAGTCTCAACGATCCTAGAGCAATTGACAAAACTGTACACCATGTACAAGCTGTTAAGTTTAAGGAATCTCAGTCAATCTAATATAAGAACTGACACTGTATTTCAATTTAGTTTTTGTCTTTACTCACTTATATTGGAGATGGTAGAGGAATGCATTTCACTTCTGACGAAGCTTCTTTTCAGTGAGATGTAAAGACAGAAAATAAATTGAAATACAGTGTCAGTTCTTATATTAGATTGTTCATTAAGTATTTCGTTATGGAAACATCACAAATCTCTGTCAGTTTCTTATGAAACCTCTGCACATGAAAACGAATGAACGTTTTAAAATAATTAGTTGAGCTACTGAATCTTTTCAACTTATTCAGTTGAAAATTTAATTTATTGAGAGTTAATTTATTTTTTGTTAGTTATTACAAATATATATTACTTCAAACACAGTCAAGAGTACCGCACCGTGATTGATTTGTGATAATTTTATGTGTTTTTCTAAATGTATATTCATGTACATGAATAGATAAAATAAAATAATTAATTTTTAAATTTCTAAAATAGCTCGAGAATAAATCAATTACCAATAACGGAAGCAATAAATAATTTATCAATGCTTGTTAATTCTATCCTGTTCAACCCCAAATAGTAAAAAGTAAAATGCTGAATCCCATCGATCAAATTATTTGAGCGGAATGTATCTGACCTGCATATATAGGTTCAGTTTGAAAATATCTTGAATTTTTAATTGAAGTTTTTCCACTCGGAATTTAAAACTAACAGTAATATAAAATTATACATAATTTCACATTAATTATTGTTGCGGTTATCCATTTTTCGTGAACTGCAGTAGAACTATTCATACGTATGTATTATCTTGCTGTGCAGAACTGGCCTTTTTTGGTCGCGGCGGACGCGTTTCGAACTATGTTGTTCTTCTCCAGCGCCGAAGAAGAACAACATAGTTCGAAACGCGTCCGCCGCGACCCAAAATGGTCAGTTCTGCACAGCAAGATAATACATATGAATAGTTCACATTAATATTTGAATTTTATGTTCTTCTATTGCAGATTCTGCTGAAAAATCAGGTAGAAGAAGGAGGAGCGGGAATAGTCAGTATATACTACAAGAAGCAGGAGCTATACCGGTAGTAAATACCTCCTGAAATAGTTTGTTGTTGCAAAGATATAATTATTTTTTATTCTGTGAATAAATCCAAATTGACAAAAATATAACTTATTTCTACTATTACCATTTTGTTTCATTAGGAAATTATAAAGTTTTATCGCATATTGTAGTGCCGGAATAATAATTTCATCAACTAGGAGGTATTGACAAAATAATGTGTTGCAAATATCATCTACTGTATCTTAAATGGTACAGTATTGGATACACCTAACAAATAAAGAAATGGTTCATCATTCATCAGTGAATTGCCATGGATTGTCAATGAATTCACGTGAATTCTCATCTGCTTTCATACTTGATATGTTTTAATATAATGAGCTGTTATGATGAACTTTAATTTTTCATAATGAGCTGCTTAATAATTTATCAACAAGTTACGCAGTTACAGTTGCTATGCTGTATTTAGTACTACATTTTTATGATCCTGAATCGAAAACTGAGATATGATGTACCATTTAAATGCATACGGTATTCAATGTCTTCAATTTATCTAAATTGTTTTCGTATTATCATTATCGTCATCAAATCTATTTTCTAAATTTACAAACAGCCCGTAAAAGTTGAAGGGTGTTTGAATGTTGGCGGTTGAAAAATTAGGTCTATTTGGGTCTATTGCGATCAGCTGTTTTGTCGACGGCTGGCTTTCATAGCAACAATGAAAATGAACATAACCTAGATTTTCAACCCGTCGAATTGTTGTGTAGATGTGTTGAACAATTTAGTTTTGTTTTTTGTACAATTATTATTTACTTTAAAGTTCAGATTAGAAGTTTACAGTTAACTGAGTTTATTTCTACTCTCTGTAATAATGGTTACATTCTCAAGCATTTTATTTTTGAGTAAGTTTCTCAATTAATTGTAACTTCTCTTCATTTGCCTACTCAGACTATCAAGGTAATTGAATAACGTTTCGATGAAGATATCGAATAATACGCTTAAATCCAATTAAATTGTAAGTTCAGTTTATAGCCTGTGCTCAAAAATGTCCTGCCTTAAGCCAAATTTCTCCATTGAATTGTTCCCAGTATGACAAATAACTAGGGCTATTATTAAGGACGATATTTCTATGACAAGATTGAATATTAACTTGAAAATGCGGAAAAGAGGTACAAACAAACTGCAGAACATGGTCATGTGTTTGGAGCGTTTGAAAATGGGAACGTTAAGTGCATCAAAACTCAAGGAAATCGACAGCAAAAGAAGAATTCGAGAACTTACTGTTAGCGCGTTGATGGACTTGAAGCAAGTACAAGACGGCTCCGTGACTTACTTGGATTTGGATGGCTATAATGGACGATTGTAAGTTATTTATTCTCTACAAAGAATTTCTAGATATAAGTTAATCATCTCCACTAACTTAATTTTTTATTGAATAAAAGTGCAGGACTATTACATGTTCATAATCTTTTGCACTCCTAGAAACAGTTTTGTGAAAGCTGTTTATATGTAATTTGGTCAAGCAAGTCTATTTATTTATTTGATATTAAACACGATTGAAGTTAATTAATTTTGAAATTCTTTTCTAACTAGCCTTTGAAGGAATTCCGAAATTAATTATCTGAAGAGCACTTGACAATTTAATAAATTGTTCCATCTTCAAAATTAACTTGAGCTCAATATGACTACTGCAGCTAAGCCTGATAGCTAATACTATTCAGGTTCAAGTACTGATAGATAAGTTAGTCATTACTGCACTTGAAATATTTTGGATGATATTGGTTGCAATTAGCCTAGGCTCTAGGTTCTCTTCCAAATCATTGTCTTGATCTCTATAGTTTCCAATTTCTTGACCAATGCCCAGGCATTCCTGGATAGATCACGTCATAAACACATAATTCACTATATAGTCATACTTTGACTAATTGTCGACAATTATAAGAAAAAAATATATTAAGTCACTTGATTGGCAAGAGTTGGCGGTTTTGAGGACAGGTTACTCAAGTTGTCACTTTATATAATATTATCCATTATTGAATTTATCATCTTGTCTGTCCTTAATCATAACTTACACTTGAATTTCAAAAATCATCTTACAGTAGGCCTATACACATTCCTGTAGCTGAGTGTAACCAAATATGATTATGGTTTCATCACTCCTGTTCGTAGTAAATTGACACAAAAGTTACTTACTTTTACTCTACTTTTACTTTTTAGGCATAAATATTACTTTATATCTAAGTGAAAGTGTAATATTGTACAGTATGATTTTACAAATAATTTGAAGATTTTTCCTTGAATTCATAATGCTTTACTGGTGGATTTAGCATTTACTTATTCATATGAAAGCTATTTGGGTTTAATGCTTCTTCGGACACGGCTAGACGTCTATTGACACTGTTGTTTGATAAAATACCAGCCGTTATACTTCTTGAGTTCCATTAATACTATTTCACTATATCCAACAACAATATGTCATACTATTTGATTATTTCAATTGAAATTCGACTACATTTACAACAATTTACCAAGTTTAGGCTATGTGTTTTTTAATGTTTTCTGCACCACAATGGTGAATTTGAATCTATAATTGTCAGCAGTAGTAGACCTACTTCATCAGCTTTCAAAACCCATTTCAACTAGTTAAAAAACAAATTAATGACATTTATGTAGGGGGTCCACCTAAAACCAAAAATCTTGGCAAGGGGTCCATGAGGCAAAAAAGTTTGGGAATCACTGGGGTAAATGAACGTGCTATGTACATCGTTCGTGTTTCCAGTGAAATTAAAGACCTCAATTTCGTATATCTAAACCAATGTTTTTTCTCTTTCCAGCCTGCTCTCCGCTTGCAACAGTGGCTCCATCTACATCCACGACCTGGCTAATGAGACGGGAGCTTTGAGACATGAGTGTCAGGTGATCGCCGAATGCACACCTGGCTGTCCGGACTTCACAAACGCGCGTTTGGAGACGGCGCAGTGGTATCCGTTTGACACGGGCCTTTTCAGCACCAGTGGCGGTAACTCTCAGCTCCGGGTCTGGGATGGAAATCAGTTGAGGGTGATTGAGACGGTCGATGTCAAGGAAACCATCAACAGACACCATATGAGTCCTGTGCCTTCTGCTAGTAGCAGTCTAATTGCTGGTTAGTTGATTTCAAATTCAAATAATGAGTTTTAAATTAGTAGGGATCAAGATCAACTACTTTCTGATCTTTAATTTTGGAAAAATAGCAAATGATTTATAAATTATAGTGCATGCGGCCCTGTCCCCCGCCTAATTAGTCCAAAGCCGCGTTCTAGGAAACGAAGGCTTTAGGCGTGAGGTCTACAAAGAACTACTGCACTATACTATATGTGGAGATGGAAACCCTTCCCAACATTGGTTGCCCACGTACTTAGGGAGGGGTACTCATAATATTAAGGTAGAAGGAAGACGGAGAAAAAAGGAATGGGCGAAAAGGAATGGTAGCTAAAAATGTCAAAAAGCTAATCCAGTAAGCAAACCACAAGTAGCCTAGAACAAAAAAAAAGAAAACTGTCATTTTTCCAAAATTAAAGATCAGAAAAGTAGTTGCTCTTGATCCAATTGCTGATATCATTTTTCATTTTTTTGCTTACTATTGTTGAGGTATTGATTGGGAGTTTTGTTTATGATTTAAGTACCCATGTATATTAACTGCCTCCTAATTTTCAAAAAAACATTTTTCATTTCTTTTTTACATTTGTACTATTTAATTTATTCAACATAACTAGCATTATTTATTGTCATGTATTTTATTCTACTGATTTTTTCCCTATGTAACTCATTCTGTTCAATTCTGACTCCTCTCTGCACACGGACTAATCATCCAAGCAGGGTGTCTATTCATATTATATTAACTATTTACTGTATTGTATTTATTTCCTGAATAAATTGAATTGAAATTGAAATTGAATTGATTCAATATTGGTTTGATTGATCTGAAATTTACTTGAATTTTGTCTCAAACTATAGACTATATATATATATTATTTTTTTTAATGATGAAGCCCACATAGGGCTGAGACCTGTGCGTGGGTAATAAGTTGGATGATGGTGATTTATGGGCTGGACCTACAGTTTTAGGTGGGTTCCGAACCACCGGGAAGTGATTTTACAGCAGAGAACAGTGTCTTTTTGCTGGCCAATCTAATCGGTCACACAAACAAAGAGTGCCCAGGAGAACGCAGTTCATCTCTATCTGATTACTGGTTAAGTGTCAAGAATGGACGAATCATTGTCCAAACTTCGCCATTTCATGTAATTGCATCGCTTAGATTTAATAATAATAATAATAATTTCTCTGGATGATACTGCGAAGCATCCAGAGGAGTTTATTCAAAAAACAAACATACAGATATTAAAGAGAATCCCGACTCGCTACTAAATGTAATTTTATTCCTAATTATGATACCCACTATAAATGTCATTACATTACGATTGTCATTACTGTTAATACCATACATATACCATAGTATATTAATATCATACAAATGAGATCATTGTATATGATTCTTTGCACTATAAAAATAGTATTTTCTGAGTTCACTACTATATATATCTATGTGATGTTGATAGTTTTGATTTTAACCATTCATATGCAGATTTGTAAATTTACATGAATAAAGAAATATAATCTAATCTAATCTGATTGAACAGATACCTGTCACGGTTCACGGCTATCACTTCCCTATATATTTTGTTTATTATATTTTTATATTAATAAAATATATATTTTATATATATTTTCCAGTGGCAGCAGAATCAAACGAAGTCTACCTGGTCGATATTAGAACGGGCAGCAGTGTCAGAGAGCTGAGAGGACACAATGAGAGTGTAAACACGTGTGCATTTTCACCCCGGGATGGCGATTTCCTAGTTTCTGGAGGAGTTGACGGTCGGCTGCTACTGTGGGATGTCAGGATGGCCCGCGGACATCTGTCAGAAATGCCAACAGATGTTCACAAAAAACCCAAGAAAGATATTGTGAAAAGTGTGTGTTTCTCAAGTGATGGACGAACGGTCATGTTCGTAAGTAGGAGCTCAAAAATCAGATCTTGGAATTTATTTAGTAAAAACAAGTCAGGGAGTGTTCGGGAGTTTGCAGGACTTGCTCGAGGATCAACTACCAGGATCCAAATGGATGTAAGTGCCGATTTAGATATATTATTTGTACCAGACAAGTGTGCAGTCTCTATCTACTCATTGAAAACCGGAAATCTTATCAATAGTCTCGATGACCATTACGGTCTCGTGAACTGCTGTCGTTACAATAAATTCGCTCCCGAACTTTACAGCGGTGGTATGGATCATATTATTGTTCCCTACAGAGCTGAAGCTGAAATAGCTAGGGGATTTACGGTAGATTTGGAAAGGGTGGACGAGGAAAAAGTTGTGAAGAGTTCGGTGAAAAAGTTTTATAAGGACTCGTTGTGGGATGATAGTGATAGTGATTAGAAGACCTTTTTTTTTATGAAGCCTATTTGATTCTGAGGCTGTGAGCATCATGGAGATATAAGAAAGTGGAGGGATCATAACGTGTACCACCAATGATAAAAAGTTAAAAAAGGTGACCGGAAATGAAAGCAAGCAAGGTCTCTTGGTTGGGATCTGACGCCATTCCCGGCTATAACCCCGCGAATTTCAAACTAAGTACAGTAGAATCACGATTATCCGAGTCCCGGTCAACCGAGCCTCCGGGTTATCCGAGCTAGTGATGAGAGAAAAAATTAAAATAAAGCTCTTTTTATTTTAAGAATAATACGGTGGCAAGATGCATTTCATACTTTTTTATTACTTAATGTCATGATCTCAGTTGAAATAAAGTGTGTAAATAGTTTATTTCACGTTTTAACCTTGTTATGAATAGGTTTTGTCGCGTTTTTTTACTTATATTTGACTTTTCCTGGTAACAGCACTTAACCTCCGTATTATCCGAGGTGTTCTTGGTCCCAATTACCTCGGATATTCGAGATTCTACTGTAGATCACTTTAAAAGATTACACTTTCTAATATCAAAACTGACACTGTATTTCTATTTAATATTATATGATTTTCACTCACTTATACTAGAGATACTGGAGGGATGGATGCATTTCACTTCTAAAGATGAAGCTTCTCTTTAGAAGTGAAATGCATCCCCCCAGTATGGGTGAGTGAAAATCATATATTAAATAGAAATATACAGTTTTGATATTAGATTATTCATCAAGTGTTTCGTCATGGAAAGCATCACAGATTACACTTTCAAGTCAGTTCAAATGTTTGAACTACGCTTATCATCTTTGGAAAACTATTTGCTTCTTAGAATGACTTTTTGAAAAAAATTATGTAGGTTTAGCGCTAGAGGGCATGTAGCGTTAATGGCCTCTAGAAGTATGGCCTGGAGTAATAAGGAGGCCCTTATTTTATTTTTGTTTTGTCACTTGCTTACATTAGCAGTAATTACTAAATTACTAATTTTCAAATCAAGTGCTGCATTGTATGTTTTTTTTTATTATGAATAAAAATTGATTGAGAGAAAGATTGAGAGAGGGGCAGAGAGAGATTGAGAGAGAGAACAGATGTAGCAGAAGGCACTGCAGAGGGACTAAAACTGTCTATCTTAAATTTTTAAGAATATCAGGGAGTTTCTTTAGGAGTTGTAGAGCTTCAAAATAAATTTTAATTACAATTTTTTAGTTTTAAAATTTGTTTTTTAGCTCTACTTCTCTTAAAAAATTCACCCTGATATTCTTAAAAATTAAAGATAGGCAGCTTTAGTCCCTCTGCTCTTCTGCTATATCTGTTCTCTTTCTATCTATCTCTCTCTCTCTCTCTCTCTCTCTCAAAAACAACTGTACTTGACTTCAACTAGGGGTTCTGAGATTTGCTAATATTAATAATTATTTTATCATTCATATGCATTGTAAAAATAAAATAAAATAAAGTCATTTTAATCTGAATCTCTGGATTGAGTGTAAGAGAGGACCAGGAGTCCTAACTTTGCCCTTAATAAAGGCAATTAATTTAATTTCTTCATTGCAGTTCATCACACATATGAATTAATTTCAAATCTCATTAACAGATAACACAAACCGCTAACCACCACACTTGTAATCAATTTTATTTATAATCCAAAAAACATACAATCAATTTATAATAAAAAAAATTAACTACGTACAAAATCATTCAATATAATTAAGGTTTCTTCAATCAATCGTTTATCAGTTCTCCAACAATACAAGATTTTTTATGTCTCCATTGTTTCTGTAAAAAAATGAAACAGTGAAAACTGTTATAATAAATAATAATTGAAGAACAAGGTTTCTAGGTCACTTATGTCAACTCTTACGTTGGTTTGTCTAGAATTCAAATTGATTTGATTGTTCTTTTATTCATTTATTTATCGAGTTTCTTAGCGAATGATAGTGGAATATTGTTAAAATTTTAATAATAATGGAAAGTCTGTTGTATATGATCAAAAAAGCGCATAAATTGTATTTTTTTATCTAACTTTCTCCATATTGGAAAAAAATACACCAATGCACGTAATTAGTGATCTTTTGCACTCCTAATTGAATAAAAAAGGTAAATTAATACTTTTTAATGATTCATTACTCGATACAATCGATTGTATTATTCAAAATTACGTCAAGGATTGAAAAATTCAATGACGTATTTGGCATTTAAACTTGAATTATATTTTTTTTAAATGCTCCAGACCTGATTATGACTTGGCAGGGAAAGATGTGCTATAATTAGGTACATGAAATGCAGAAATTATCAACTTTTGTGCAGTTCATAATTATTGTCTTTTATGAAGCTCAAGTTTAGTGCACTCATTCAATTGGTCTCCCAGGTTAGATAATGTAATAAATATAGTATATAAATAAATGGTTTATAAATATATCTAGCAATATGGTACAATAAATAAATATTCTGTGATGTTTTCCGTGATGAAATACTTGATGAACTAACTAATATCAAAACTAACTATGTATTTCCATTTAAATTTTGATTTTTACTCACTTATACTGGAGATACTGGAGGGATGCATTTGACTTCTAAAAAGAAGCTTCATCAGTCTCACTTCTCTTTAGAAGTGAAATGCATCCCTCCAGTATCTCCAGTATAAGTGAGTGAAAATCATATATTAAATAGAAATACAGTGTCAGTTTTGATATTAGAAAGTGTAATCTTGAAAAGTGATCTACTTAGTTTGAAACTTCTAAAAAGAAGCTTAATCAGCCTGTCCTAACCTTCAAAACAAGTTTCCTGAATTGTTGGAAGTGTGCTGGTCTTGCAGTATTTAATCTGTGATGTTTTCAATGATGAAATACTTGATGAACAATCTAATATCAAAAATAACTATGTATTTCTTTTTAAATTATGATGTTTACTCACTTATAATAGGGGGATGCATTTGACTTCTAAAGAGAAGATCCAGTTTTGATATTAGACCATTGAATTGTTCTCGTTGGAAGATAATGTAATAAATATGTAAATGAGTGTGTAAATATTTATATAAATATGTATTAAAACGTATATAAATTTCTATTATAAAAAATATTTTCTTGGACAAATCCTAGCAACATAGAAGTAATCTAAAATGCAGTGTTCCATTAAGGGAGCAACCTTATCCTATACCTTTTTATTTTTTGTGTGAATTATATTACTTTTATGAAGGATCAACCAGATGAATAAGAGGGCCTGAGGGCTATCTTGAAATCTGATTTCAATCGCATATGGAGAAGCTCATTTAATAATCATATGTTTCTATAAAGAAAGGGAAGTGTTTACCGTGAGCCATATCAGGTATCAGATTATAAAAGCAACGCTCTCCTGGGCCTTCTCTGTTAGGGTGACCGATTGGAATGGCCAGCAAAAAATACTCTGTTCTCTGCTGTAAAATTACTTCCCGGTGGTTCGGAACGCACCTAAAATTCTAGGTCCACCAAGTTTCCAATAACATGGATCAAGCGGCGAGGTGGAACTACCCGTAAGGGTGTCCCCACCAATAAAAGCCATACGCATTTATATTATTTTATTTTTATAAAAGAAAACCTGAGAGTCTATCTTTTTTTTTAACTTTAATTTAAATGAAAGCAAAGTTTGAAAATCCTTACACATACATCGCTGGTCATTCCATATAGGAAGATCCATACAAAATTTC
This sequence comes from Conomelus anceps, assembly GCA_948455865.1. Lineage (NCBI taxonomy): Eukaryota > Metazoa > Arthropoda > Insecta > Hemiptera > Delphacidae > Conomelus > Conomelus anceps. The sequence goes on along the minus strand of OX418227.1, from coordinate 18,316,044 downwards.
ATTGAATTTAGCCCATGCGTTTAGCCGTACATGTGTTGCAGACAGACAAATTCAATACGGTCGACTTGAAACAGAGACCTCTCTTCGTTCGGTAAATAATCTAGAACAACAATTAATTGGTCTGAACACTATTTTTAAATGTCTGGCAAATGATTATTTTTAATTTATATATTTTTTTTATACTATGAAACCGTTGCATGGTTGACAGTTGACATAATATGCCTATGACATGGTTTATTATAAAACTAAATCAACAAGATTGTGCATATAGTTTAATCAATCAGCTAGCACATTAAATTTGTTAACGAGGCCAGTAGAATTTAAATGATGGAAGGTCGAATCTAGAATTGACGTCAGAGATTGTGTAGGAAATGTAATTCTGATTTTGTCACGCTTTTGTTAAATGGGCAATGCTAGTTAGAACTGTCTTAGTGGAACAAATAGTATATATTTTTATTATTTGGTTGAACCTTTCTCTTCAGACAACCAATAACTGGCATTTCTCAAAAATAAAAATTGTGATTTGTTGAAATGGGTTCCAGTTTTTGTTAATTTGTTCATAGCGCTTTCCATAAGAACATCTGTATCAAATGAGTCATGTGTAAATTAAATGCGTAAGACTTTTATTGGTGGGGACACCCTTATGTATAGTTCCACCTCGCTGCTTGAGCCATGTTATTGGAAACATGGTGAACCTACACTTTTAGGTGGGTTCCGATCTTCCGAACCACCGGAAGTGATTTTACAGCAGAAAACAGAGTCGTTTTTTCTGGCCAAACCAATCGGTCACCCTTACAGAGAGGGTCCAGGAGAGCGTTGCTTATAACTGCTACGACTCATGGCTATCACTCAATTAGGGAAGTGATAGCCGCGAGCCGTAGCGGGTATCTGTTCAATCAGATAGATAAGCTGCGTTCTCGTAGGTCCTGTTTGTAACGGTGACCGATTAGATTGGCCAGCAAAAAAGACACTGTTCTCTGCTGAAAATCACTTCCCGGTGGTTCGGAACCCACCTAAAACTGTAGGTCCAACTCATAAATCACCATCATCCAACTCATTACACAAGCACAGGTCTCAGACCTATGTGGGCTTCATCCTCAAAAAAATATTTGATAAGTTGGACCTACAGTTATGTTTCAGGTGGGCTTCAAACCGGGAACTGAATTGAAAATATAGCGTCCGATATTTACAAAAATGCCGGATTCTGATAGCCTTTTTGTGTAGATAAATTGAAGAAAATGAAAGAGATAATTGTTTTCAATTGCACAATTTGTCGGCGTGTATGAAACATTACACTGTATCGTAGCAATCTTAATCTACGCGTATGACTAATACGAAATGCCATTCAGTAATACATAGGCCTAATCACTTACTATTTACTCAGAAATATATTTAACAGTTTTGTTTACTTTCAATCACTTCTCAAACGTTATCTACCATTGTTCCAACGGAAAGTAAATATAACATAATTTGTTTGCGAATATTTATTGTTAATGGAGCTATACTTCCGGCTATGTAAACCTCCTCAATGTCCAAAATATCTTAAATATTTCAGAATGTATGAATAGTGAAATATCTGTCCATTAATGAATTGAATTCTCATTCGGCTAGGAATAATACCGTAAATATTCCATGTTTCCATGAGATATTAATTTTGGTGAAAGCTAATTGTGGACTTCCATCAACTATGTTAAAGTTTCAAAATAATCCAGATGTATTTTTTTGTATCATATATCAATGCATAGATATATCTTGTTCTATTGTGGAATTTTTATGGCAATTGATTTGATTTGAATCCCCGTTTCCACTCGAACAAATTTTGTTGAAAACATATTGTGGACTTGTTGCAAACAATTCTGCTGCAAGTGCAAACGCTCAACATTTTTGCAACATATGTTTTTGCAATAACATATTGCAATTTCATATTACAAACAAGAAATATGCTAGGTAGGCTACATAACTTGGCCTGTGAAAGGAATGCACTCAATATATTTTTAGAAGGTAAACAATAGTGAAAGCAGTCGCCATTCTGGCGATTACATTAATCTAATTACAGCACTAAATAAATTCATGTGAATCTGGAATATTGCATTGGAAATGTTGCTGAGTGGAAACTGTGTTTTTTTCAGGCTAGGCACGTAGTCAGGGGGGCTTGAGGGGCTTCAGCCCCCCCACCCCAGCGACATTTTGAGAGATATTTGATTATTCCATATCCCCCTGGCATCCAACCCCCCTTTTTGAGTATAAAACACCCAATTTCAGCCCCACCCGAAAGAAAATCCTGACTATGTGCTTGTTTCAGGCAGTTTGTTTGCAACATGTTTTCAACTTGTTTGAAACTTGTTGCAAACTTAGTTCAAGTCGAAACAAGGTTTTAGTCTGCTGGGGATAATACCGTAAATATTCCATGGTTTATTATTAATTTTGGTGGAAGCTAATTGTGAATATTTCCATCAACTCTGTTGAGGTTTCACAATAAGTTTGGCAACGCCTAAGTTAATGGCTTTCAACTCATTAAGTAGATGACAACTTATGTTTATTCCACTGATGAGATGAGGTTAATGAACCTTAATTGACATAAGTCATTGCAGTTCTGTAATTAATACTATAATGTAATACTGTGAATGAGTTGCAAAAATTTCTGGGCCCTCTCTCTGTAAGGATGACCGATTGGATTGGCCAGCAAAAAGACTCTGTTCTCTGCTGTAATATCACTTCCCAGTGATTCGGAGCCCACCTAAAACTGTAGGTTTATCTCATCAATAACCATCATCCAATTCATTACCCACTCAGGTCTCAGACCTATGTGGGATTTATCCTTCAAAAAAAAAAAAATTACCTGTAAAATTATTTTTGTAGTCATTTCTGTAGACTACCAAATTTTAGCTATCAATATTCCTATTTATTCAAATTTTTCTTTATATTCTTACCACCTTTTTCCACTAGTTTTATTTCTACCGTTATTCTTCGTTTATTGTTTTTGGAATCTTTTCTGTAGGCTACCAAATTTCAGGGATAAAAATTTATATTTACTCAAAATGTTCTTCATATTTCAATAACTTTTATTACCAGACTTATTTTAAACTATTTATATATTTACTACCTTTCTTGGCTTGTTTTATGTTTTACCGTTATTCTACATTTATTAGCCTATTTTCTTTTATTTTACATCGATTCTTTTTGGAGTCTTCCCTGTAGGCTACCAATTTTTAGCGACCAATACTTCTTCTATTTATTCAATGTTTCTTTTTTTTACCAACTTTCATTACTAGTTTCATTTTTCACCGTAATTCTATGCTTATTATTTATACAAAAATAAAACAACTTCATAAATTTGTTTACGTTGTATGTGGTGGTGATGATTTCTGATTGATGAATTTTATTTATATACTTAAACAGAATTTATTAATTTCGAATTCCTTTAATTGCTATTACTTTATACTGAAGACTTCCGCAATGGCGGATATTGACAACAGTATTTAATAGCTGATGGAAATCGATGAATGCTACTGTACAAAAATATCAGTCACCACCGGGAATCGAACCACGGACCTCCCAATTGCCGGTCGGGCGCCTTAACCACTAGACCATGGAGACCCTTCTGCACAGCAGCATTCCTTTTTAACTTGGCTATATCGGCTAGTTACTCACAAGTTAGTTCGAAGTTACTGACAATTGAACAAACTGACAAATTTACTTAAACAGAATTTATTCATTTCGAATTCCTTTAATTGCTATTACTTTATACTGAAGACTTCCGCAATGGCGGATATTGACAACAGTATTTAATAGCTGATGGAAATCGATGAATGCTACTGTACAAAAATATCAGTCACCACCGGGAATCGAACCACGGACCTCCCAATTGCCGGTCGGGCGCCTTAACCACTAGACCATGGAGACCCTTCTGCACAGCAGCATTCCTTTTTAACTTGGCTATATCGGCTAGTTACTCACAAGTTAGTTCGAAGTTACTGACAATTGAACAAACTGACAAATTTACTTAAACAGAATTTATTCATTTCGAATTCCTTTAATTGCTATTACTTTATACTGAAGACTTCCGCAATGGCGGATATTGACAACAGTATTTAATAGCTGATGGAAATCGATGAATGCTACTGTACAAAAATATCAGTCACCACCGGGAATCGAACCACGGACCTCCCAATTGCCGGTCGGGCGCCTTAACCACTAGACCATGGAGACCCTTCTGCACAGCAGCATTCCTTTTTAACTTGGCCATATCGGCTAGTATCTCACAAGTTACATACACTACATAGATAATATAAATAATAATGACATAATAAAGTTTGAAATAATAAATCAAAACAGTCATAAATATTTTAGGTAGTCAACTTTGTTGCGAAATTTATTCCCATTCAGTATTTACGAGCTTCATGGGATGTCGGCCAACGAGTTATTGAAGTTTTATTTTTATTTTAACCTACATAAGTAAAGCAGGTTTATAACGTTTTTTGTGAAGCATCGCCAACATTAATTGTAATTTTCCACTTTTTTGAAGCAGGTCATCTCTTGTACAAGTCGACATGAACTCTTGATAACTTTCTTATGATGTTTAGATTTAGCCTATTTATTGCCAAAAGTATTTTTACCAGCAATAGAAAAGTTGACATAGCATTGGTGAAATACAAACATTTTTTGTTTTTTAACTTGGAGTCTCCAGTTTAGGACTAGTCAGATCAACAATTTTATTATACATCTTATACACTAGTTACCATAATTACTAAATCAATTAGTTGAGGTGAGAGTGAAAGGAACTCTTGTCCACTAAATATCATCTCAATTGTTTTTTAAATATTTGAGTAATAAGACGAAGTTGTCACAGCCTTATTTATTAACAACAAACTCGGTTTAATTGTGTGATAACCGAAACTAGGATCTCACTGTGTTCAATAAATGGTTATGACAACTTCAAGTCTTATCATCCATTATAGACATCTTCTACAATAGCTCTTTCGCCACTACAAATTTTTTTAAAAATATTTCGATTTTTCCAAAACTGAAGATGCTGCGGTAGCTTGTTATAGAATCTCCTACCAGTAATTCCATGAATTTATTTTGGAGGGAAATATCAATTTCTTTCTTCTCGTCAGTAAAATCTTAAAGAGAATATAATTTTTTAAACGCAATAACTATGTCAATAAAATCTTTATGTCCAATTCCTATTGTTTGAATTCGCGTTACTCGAGATGAACTATAAAATGAAACCGATTCAAATAGAAACTACGGAGGTTATCGACTACCGTATCTATTATGCATGTTCTTTGTTATATTGTAGATCTTTCTGGTGCAAGGTACATTTCAGTGAAATGGCAATTCTCTATTATGGGGTTACGTACACAGTATTATATTATTTCTTTGTCCACGACAATGAAGTAAATCTCGTAATATTTTATAAAATAATGTCATTGTACTATTGCGTTTTTATTTTTGCCAGAGCTTGAAAACATGAAACGTATATGTGAGGTCACATGGCCTTGATAAAAAAATTGAATAATCCTTTTTATTTTGTCTTGGGAATGTCTAATTTCGTTAAATGTCTGTAATTTTGTCCAATTTTTAAAGTGTTTGTCAAATATGTTTGTCAAGTACGGTATTTGTACCGTGCAAATTGTACGGTAATATGTGGAATTGACAAATTTTAACCGTGTTTAATTTTGGGGTTCCATAACATCAATCAACTAGGTACTGATTCTTCAATTTTTTTGTCTGCGTAAGTTATATTTTTTCGCCTTATCGAAAGTTGTATGGTAGAAATGAATGGCAGTAAATTCTGGAGTTGAAGGTCCAGGAAGTAATATTGAGCACCAATTTTCTAATTTTGTCTCTTATAACAAATTCATAAGACACTGATAATATGCAGCCACCGGGAAAGCAGATAGAATAACACAGAACTAAATCAATATGCAATGCTTTCCATGACGAAATACTTGATGAACAATCTGATATCGAAACTGACACTATTTCTATTTAAATCATGATTTTATCTACGACCATGTCATAATGTATACATTACAGTTTCACAATTGATGCCAAAACAGCTGTCTTTTCGAAATGCTTTTTGAAACCCATTGCATAAAAGAGCTCATTATAGTACAGGTTCTACATTATAACACGGGTTCTGGACCAATCAGAATCATTTGTGATGGAATCAATATCGTGAAACTATCAGCTGATTTGATCAAACTGCTACACCAGCTGCTTTAACCTAACAATCTACTATAACTTCTCGTATTTGAGATGAGAGGTTAGGTATCTCTGACAGTCACAGGTAAAATGAAATTGTTTAATTAAATGTATACTAGTGGTCGTAGATAAAATAGTGTATGCAACGATTTTATTTGGCCATTAATAGCACTTGTGAGATATTTATAACACTCGCATTCGCTCGTGTTATAACTTACATCTAACTTGTGCCTTAATAAGAGTCAAAATAAAATCGTTGCATAAACTACTATTTACTCACTTATACTGTCCAGTATGAGTGATAATTTATAATTAAAATAGAAATACAGTGTTAGTTTTTATATTACAAAATTAATTATAAATAAACAGACTTCTCTAGCCTGCTTCTATGGATTCAATAAGAATAATATTCAACACTAATAAATCATTTTTAACTGAATTACTTCAACAAACAGCTACCATTAAAATTTTATTTTACCTCAAGAAAATACTCCTAGTATAATGTACTGGAAGTTATTCAATTCATTAATTTACACATGGGAATAATATTATATATTATATTTCTTCCGTCTGATTATCTTTTTTTTTCAAAAAGTGTATGTTAAAGAAGTAAAGTCTAGGAAATTTTAGATATTTAATATTGAATTCCAAATAATTGATTCCCTGATCTAATGCTCTGAGTCTTAAAGCTGAGTTTCACATTGTCTATGAATTTCAGCTCTGAATTTCAAATTGACTCAATTCCAGCCCTAGGGAAGTGATAGCCGTAAGCCGTAGCTGGTATCTGTTCAATCAGATTAGATAAGCAACGCTCTCCTGGACCCTCTCTGTAAGGGTGACCGATTGGATTGGCCAGCAAAAAGACTATTCTCTGCTGTAAAATCACTTCCCGGTGGTTCGGAACCCACCTCAAAGTGTAAAATTAAGATTTTTATGGTTTTTTTTTTACTCTTGCCCATCCAACGTGCCGTGATATTCCTGGCAGATATTCCTGTTATGGTAGGAATGTATTTTCTGTCTGATGAAGTCGTAAACTCATCTTTATTTATTATTGTTTTTTATTTGTTTTGTTTTCAGATGTGTCTTTTCTGAAACATGGCTCAAACGGCGTGGTGGAAATACCCGTAAGGGTCCCCCCCCCCACACCAATAAAAGCCATTTACTTAATTCCAGCTCTGAGTTTCACTAACTTTATCTCTAATGAACAAATCAAGCTTCAACTCCTTTTTTATTGATGAAGCCCACTTAGCTCTGGGACCTGTGCATGAGTAATGGATGATGGCATTTTGTGGATTACGTCTTGGAGACTCCAGTTACGGAGTATAAGACAAGTCAGATCAACAATCATAAAATCGTATACACTAGTTACCATAACTACTAACTATATAAATTAGTTGAGGTGAGGCTTAATTTTGATGTGAAAGTAAGTCTTATACACTATAAAAAGCTTCAACTAAATATTTTTTCAATAGTTTTTTAAATATTTCTGTATTTTCAAGACTTTAAAAACTGCGATAGCTATGTCTTTGTTCGAATAAGCTGGTGATTGATGAGTAGGACCTACAGTTTTAGGTGGGCTCCGAATCACTGAGAAGTGATATTACAGCACAGAACAGAGTCTTTTTGCTGATCAAATCAATCCGTCACCCTTACAGAGAGGGCCCAGGAGAGTGTTGCTTACCTAATGTGATTGAACAGATACCTGCTACGGCTCACAGCTATCCCTCCCCCACAATGAGTTTCTAGAACGTTATCTATCAGCATACAAATAAAGAGAGCATCATAAACTTATCTGGAATGAACAAAGAATGTTTAAAAGTACTCTACGGAAATTTTCTAACAAATCGATCTTTTGTTCATTCACTGACGAAAACGTCTATCTATCGCATGCTTCAATGCTCCAATGAAAATTGTTTGATCATGTTCAGCGTTATTTAACCATGACAACAAAGATGATGATAATACAGTAATATTATTGAAGCCCATCTCATTACTAAGAGTAACACTTGCAGGGGTCGTTCACCCTACTTATTTCTATGGAATGTTTTGTTATCTTTGCGATATTCTAGAAAATGTGATAAGATCATTCCATGGAATATGTATGATAATTGCAATGCGTTGCGTAGTACTAATTAGAAAGTAGTTACGTAATGTAGTGCTAAACTGTGTGAAAAAAATGAAGAGAAAAAAATAATTGAGAAAATGAAATGGGATAATTATTGTAGTAGCTCCATAATTTTATTTGAAATTCTTTCCAATTAAACAAAATTGACAACTTGAGCCACATAATTAACTGCATAAAATAAGGAATATTAATATTTTAAGAAAAAAGTGCTGTAGGGAAGGCATATATAGTGACACCATTTCATTGATGGAAAATGAAAATATTTTTGGGCTTAATTCTGTATAGATGAGTTACATTAATATTAAACTACCTCACTCCTCGTCTGTGTAGTACGCTCTTTGGACAAAATGTTAAGGTCTGAAGAGTAACCTACAGTCAATTCGGCTATGGTAATACATATACATACAAATCAAATCAAATCGAAAAATTTTATTTAGATCATCACATCATAACAATTTCAGAATAAATGTTCATAAATTACAAAATCTAATAATTACCTGCAAGGAAACATCCTGTGCGCAGGTAAGAGTTGCTAATATTATACATAAGCAAAAACCTTAATGAACTGTCAAAGAAAAAAATAATACAGAGATTTTAAATAAATACCAAGGAGAAAAAAAAGAGAGAGAGAGAGAATCAGAAGGTGAAAATGAAAGAGAAAGAGAAGACGAAAGAGAAGAGAAGAGATGGCAAACTTAGCTTACTATTAAAATAGGACATAAATCATTCGAAAAGTTTTTCTTCAATTCTACTGGACATTATCCACTCAATAATTTCATTCTTAAATCTTCTATCAAGTTTCCTGTTTGTATTTTCAATAAAATTGTTTGGAATGTAATTGATCAGTTTACTTGATATGTAAAAATATTGTCTCCTGCACACATTCAGATCTATTCTAATATTTTCATATATATTTCTGGAGGGTCGTAAATTGAGGTAAGATTCACGCAATTGAAATAGGTTTTTATTATTTTTGATGAAAATAATTAGGTTTTTAACATAAAGCTGACGGACTGTTAACACTTTAAACTCATTGAATAAATATTTTGTTGGATAAAGTCGAGGTCTACCTAGAATGGTTTTTATAAGATATTTTTGAATAATGTATAATTTAGTAAAATGCGCATTTAAAGCTCCCCCCCAAGCCCGGATACCATATTGTAATACAGATTGCGCATATGAGTAATAGATCAGTTTTGTTATTTTTAAATTATTTAGTTGTTTAATTTGATAGAATTTGTAAATGAGGAATTTAAGTTTTTTGCACATGTTATTTATATGAGTGTTCCACCTTAAATATGGATCAATTGAGATACCTAAATATTTTACATTATCTTTTTTATTTATTTTTGGACAAGGACAGGAATCTTCATTGTTGCAATCAGAGAGAATAGAAGTAAAATAGAGCTGCCTTGCGGAAGCGTAGAGTGCGCCAACCCCCCAACCTCACTGGGGACCTACCTCGCCCGTCCGGTCCTTTGACTCCATGTTAAAAGCGTTTCGTAAATCGCCCATATCTCAAGTTCTAATCAAAATATTCGAACGAAAATGATTTCGATGTCTTCCTTATATCATTCTCTACAATCAATGTTCTATCCCTTTTCATCGTAACTGCCATAATTTAAAAGTTATGTGTACACAAATTGAAATAGTACGATATCTAGGGATTTACATATATTTTTATTTTCTTCAATAGACTTTTACAATAGCGTTTAACGGAAAAATGTTCTGAATATAAATTCAAGTACTTTTTCAGATCTTTGAATTGATGTATAATTATATATACTTGATTATCACAGAACAATGCATTGATACGTTGAAGACAGACTATAGACGAAGAACTTCTTTCCTTACACTACTACCAGTGAGAAGGTTGAATAGCGGAAATAGTAATCAGTGATGAATCATCACGATTTGGAACTGTTTATTCTGTGTAAAAATTATATTACTGAAGTATATGAAATCATTTGAACGATATTTGATGCCATTATGGTTGAATTCCTTTGAAATCGACCATAGACGAACCATTCCCTGATCTATGGTACAAATGAGTAAAATGGACTGGACTTTGTGGCTGAATTTGAAAATGGCTGAATTTGTTTGTCTAGCTTGTTTCATTCATGGAAAATAAATAATTATTAGTAGAAATGTCATTGTCAACAAATTATCATATAAATCATGGAAACAGAGGGAAACCATTTTGCAATATTTATTATACTCAGCTAGTCTGTTTTCAGTTGTCAAGAAGCTCCCCTGATATCAAGACGGGAAATTTACATTATTATTATTATATATTTATATAATCATACATTCATGGATTCATCTTTAAGAGCGAGTTCAATATAATCACAAGCACAAGATTATAGTTAAGCAGTTCGAAGTCACGGTGGCCATTACCGATAAATATTTCTGCTCTTAAACGCATCAATCTATTGTTCTGTGATCATCAAGTATTATATTATTATTATACTGTACATCAATTCAAATATCTGAAAAAGTACTCGAATTTATATCCATAACATTTTACTGTTTTACGCTATTATAAAAGTCTGTTGAAAAAATAAAAATGTATGTAATCCCTAGATATCATACTATTTCAATTTGTGTACAGATAACTTTCTAATTATGGCAGTTACGATGAAAAGGGATGGGACATTGATTGTAGAGAATGATATAAGGAAGGCATCGAAATCATTTTCTTTCAAATATTTTGATTAGAACTTGAGATATGGGCGATTTACGAAACGCTTTTAACATGGAGTCAGAGGACTGGCCGGGCGAGGTAGGTCCCCTGTGAGGTTGGGGGCAGTGGCGTAGCCAGGGGGGGACCCATGGGGCCCGGCCCCCCCCCCCCCGAAATTTCAGAAAAAAAAATTCTCAAATAACTAATAGATAAGGACTTATTAAAGCCGAAGGGTTCTATCTGTTTTGTTGTATTATAACGAACAGATTACAGAAACCCTGTTTGTGTAATGGAATATAGCTACAGTTAAGCCGCGTCTCCACCAACCGAATATGCTCGGCGAACAGTGTTCGCTGGAATTATCTGATGTCGTCAAACATTTTTTGGTGTTGGTTTGGTGTGGACGCCTTCTCGAACATTATGATCCGTGTGGTGGGGGTAGTGGCGGGTACCTGTTGTTGGTCGTCACTGTCGTCACTGTCACAGACCGAACATTTCAATTGAACTCACGAACATGTTCGGTGACCCATATGTTAAATGTTTGTCCATTTTTTGTGTTCGCCAGCAATGTTCGGCAGACATGTTCGGTTGGTGGAGACGCGGCTTTATAGTCAGATTAATGCATTTTTCAAATTTTTCCTCAATATTTACTCATATAGAAACTTGTTAGGTGCTCAAATGGATAATTTTGATTTAAAATGAGCTACGAAATCGAATAAAACATGTTAGAAAACTGTGACTACCATAATTATTTATTTATTTATTACATTAAATAAAATGCAATTTTCAAGTTTGAAGTGGATTAACTTTGTTAATTATTGATAAATCATCTTTTTGAATAAACTCATCTTATAGAAAATTTAGTTTTGAAGTTAAAATTCAGTATAACCCACTAGCCTGAACGCACCCAAAGTTCATAAAATCGGGATTTTATAAATGAAAACACACAAATTAATGCAAGTTCTATGCAAGCGTGTAAAATCAGTGTGCTATGATAAAAAAATTCCGATTTCATGAACTTTGGGTTGGGTGCGTTTTAGGCTAATGACATAAATTATATGAAACTTATAATAATTAGTATTAATTTTGAGATTCAGTACATAAGTTGAGTATGATTAGTTCCAATTCAAGGGTTTTGACTCAAAATAGTCACAGATATCGGTATATCAAACTTTATCATTTCAAACCTGGCCACCTAGGTTCTTGGGTACCGGTAGTAATTTTTCAAAACTTTCTTTTGAACTTTAGAGTCTAACAAGTTGTCTAGATTTTCTTTTCACACCACTAAATTTTAAAAAAATCCGGACCCTCCTATACCCCAGACCCCCCCCCCCCCGAAATTTGATCCTGGCTAAGCCACTGCCCACACCCCCCCTTGGTGAGCCCCCCCCCCCGAAATCTAATCCTGGCTACGCCACTGGTTGGGGGGTTAGGCGCACTCCGGCTGTACAACCAGTTATACGCAAGGCTGCTCTATTCTTATTCTATACTCTCTGGTTGCAATACAGTTGATGGATTTTGATGGTGTTAATTAGTTGTGGTTGGGTTGATGCATTAGGAGAGAATGTCATGAATACGCTTTTATCTGTGTTTAGGGTTAGAAGATGCTCATTCAGCCAAGACTCATACAGTTTTTTTAGTTACATCAGAATAATTATTTTTGAAACAATTCATTTGCAACAATTTTCTCGATCAAATTTAGGCTGGGGCATATTGCATTTATATCAATGTAGAAATTAAAGTTACAAGAATATTCAGAAGTATGTATTTTCCATAATAAGATTTTTGAGTAACTACAAATGAAGTGCAACTATTTCAGGGGCCTGGTCAGATGTAAGGGTCCTAAACTACCGGTGATGAAATTTTGCAACTTCCAAGATATACGCGGTAACTAGATTTGCTGAGAAAAATTATAAATAAAAATAAGAGTAGTAGGCCTATGGCTTTTTTATTGGTGGGGAGGCCCTTATCTAAGGGCATTCGGGTAGTTTAAACTCGCCGATTGAGCCATGTTATGGGGAACATGGTAGAGCTACTATTTTTGGTGGGTTCCGAACCTATATTTATACAATTAAGAAGGTACTTTTCTCTTCAAATAGTCCTGACCTACAACATGTAGTCCAATTTTTCAAACTAAAATTTATTCGTAATGTAAGTGTGCAGCGTATTGTGTAATTAATGTGAATTGTTATGTTATTAGTTCATAATTTTTTCAGAGCTGTTTCTAAAACAAATTCGAATCTAGGTTACAAAAGCGTTCAAACAAGCCGCGCAACTCCATCATCGTTCGTAACGTAGCGCTCCTAGCCTCAGTTTACTGAACTAATTATTAAAAACTAGCAGAAGCTACCAGCTGTTTACCACCACCATAACCTAGTTTATCAAAAGATAACCGTACGTCACAAATTCGTGTTATGACGAGATTTTATTTTAGTTTCGTTCCTTATCTTTTGTTGAGTGAGTGTTGCTGGTATCTTTGGTTTGTGCCGTTCTAGAGATAAGAAGCGAAACAAAATGCGAGGGTTACTGTCGCAGCCTGTTAGTCGATTTTATTCTTTCGTTAGGTAGCAGTTGTTCCTGAGGAAATTTGTAGGCCGCCTCTAGATTTTCAATTTAAGTGCAATTTCGTCTTCGTTCTCGGTCTTGTGTTGAGTTAGGTTAAGTTGTGTCGAATCTTCAATAGTTGACAATTATTTGGAATTCTGAATAGCTCAGACGAGAGACTGAGCCAACATGAATCTCTCGTTTGCCGGATGTGGTTTCTTGGGGATCTACCACGTTGGAGTTGCCGTGTGTTTCAAAAAGTATGCCCCTCATTTGCTGCTCAATAAAATCTCAGGAGCCTCTGCTGGAGCAATTGCAGCTTGCTGCCTGCTTTGTGATCTTCCAATTGGTAAGTAAACTTCAACACTACCTAGCTAAAGTTACAATTTTTATGATTTCTAGGCATTTCCCCAGTTATTAACATACATTTTCATGATCAGCGCTGAAAATACTTCATATTAAGAACCTGGGAAGAGTAAAACAGCATAATCACAAGATAGTTCATTCAACTTTTAATTAAGTTACCATTTTTACCATTCCCAGGCATTTTCCTGCAAAATAACATTAATTTTTATGATTAGCGCTAAAAATACATGAGATCAAGAACATGAGATAAACTAAAACGCAGCATAATTCCAAGATAATTCATTTATCGTTTTATTTACTGATTTCAGTCTCAATTTGGAACAATTTGTAAGCAAAAAGAGACTGATGTATAAGGCCAATTTGCTGAAAAAACTGAGGCTATCCCTATTGGGAGCTGGATATTTGTCTTACCTAACCTAGAAAAGTGTTTTTCAAGTGTGTCATAACACAAAAGTTGATAACATAAAATAACTTGGAAGGTCAAGTACCATGATAATAAAATACAAAAAATGATTGAACTTGGACAAGTTTTGTTATGCCGCAGGAGCCTGTCTCTTGAAAAGCATTCGGTAGAACCTTCTAGAACCGTACTTTTAATCTAGTCGTTTGTAGACGTGTAGAAATCTGTAATTCAGTTGGGTTGTAACATAATTCAATTGATTTGCAATAGACTCTTTGGACTCCTTTATCGTAATTTCATTTCAATAGCGCGTGCTAATCGCTGAGTTCTTCAGGGATAAAGAAATTTAAGTTTTTAAACTCTAAATATTTGGATGTCGTAGTTATTTTACTTGAATCATGATAGTTTTCACCCTTGATAATATCGTGTGACCTGGTTGGCTCAGGTCTGATGTCAGAGTTTGAAATGAAAAAATGAAATGAAAATATGCTTTATTAGGCGGAGTTGGGACTTGAGAGTCCCCTCTACCACTCAACCTTGAAGAGGTTCCTGACCAGAGTTTCCTGTGAATGAGATTCCTACTCAAAATACTATTCCTGGATTTCTTGTTCCATATCGATATGCGTTGTGACTTTTTATGGTAAATTTACCATAAAAAGTTAATCAAAATATTATTTCAATATTCTAAATATTGCCGATTGAACTAAGTTATTCTGGTTGATAAGTTATCATCAGGTTCAATAATTCTTGAAATGTTTTGAAAACATTGTTGAGTTACTGATGTATTTTGAAAACTAGAACAAAATATTGACTTTTTACTGAAAGCTTATGCTTGGCACTTGTTCAACTTATTTCCCAATAGCCTATCAATTTCAAATTTTATTTGCCTCCATACCGGTGTTATGAATAAATATTTTCAGTTCATACATGACTTTTAAGTTGGATCGTGTGATATTAAGGCTAGAAGATTGGTTTTTTATTCTCAATTAGACGTTTATTGCCGATAATGGAATATTTGTCTGAAATATTTTATCATTCACACTGAACTGAGTTGAACTTTTAATTCTACTGTGATTGAAATCGTCAAGCTATTAAACGTTAATGACAACAACGTGCATGAGTTGAATATTCTACATAAATTTACAATTTAAAAAATAGCCTAAACTGAAAGCCAATAAAAATGTATAATAAAAAGAACATATGAAATGATAGTCAATGAAAATGTACAATTTAAAGAACAGACAAACAGGTAGTAAATAAAAATATACAATTTTCGGAACAGATGGAATGATAGACAATAAAAATGTACAATTTAAAGAACAGATGAAATGATAGACAATGAAAATGTACAATTTAAAGAACAGATAATAAAAGAGTAAATAAAAATATACAATTTACAGTAAATGATGAATTGGTAGTCAATAAAAATGTATAATTTAAAAACAGATAAATTTGTAGTAAATAAAAATATCATTGTTATATAATCTAGTCTCAATTTTAGTGGTTTCTGCTAAAATTGATATAACTTATTTTGGGGGTTGTAAGAAAAAGGTTTATGCAAAAAAGGCAGAGCAGGATTTAGGTTATTAGCCACAAGCTTCCAAATTTAATCACCACTAAGTCATTGTATTAAATTCTTATTATTTTTCCATCAAAGTGATTTTGAAAAGTTGTTTCCGGTGGTTCGGAGCCCACCGAAAACTGTAGGTCCAACTCATTACCCACGCACATGTCTAATACCTGTGTGAGCTATCTGACCGACTGTATTGACCTGCAAAAAAGACTATTCTCTGCTGTAAAATCACTTCCCGGTGGTTCGGAACACACCTAAATCTGTAGGGCCAACTCAACAATCACCATTATCCAACTCATTGCTCACGCACAAGTCTGAGACCTATGTGGGCTTCGTTCTTCAAAAAAATTATGTCTTTTCAAATCAATTCTTGATTCTCATAGGAAAACTACCAGTAAATAATCTAATATCAAAACTGACACTATTTCTATTTAATACATATGTTTTTCACTCATTTGAGAAGGCTGATGAAGCTTCTCTTTAGAAGTGAAATGCATCTCTCTAGTATCTCCAGTAAAAGTGAGTGCAAATCATATATTAAATGGAAATACAAGGCTGATAAAGCTTCTCTTTAGAAGTGAAATGCATCCCTCCAGTATCTCCAGTATAAGTGAGTGAAAATCGTAGAAATACAGTGTCAGTTTTGATAGCCTGTTAGGTTTTTCATCAAGTATTTCGTCATGGAAAACATCACAGATACCAGTAAATACTTTTTGATTAATTGATAGTCAACATAGCATATAATTTGATAATAGCATATAATAATATAAATAATGATTATTATGTAGAAGACGTATTCTATCCCTATTTTGTATAAAAGTTGGTAAATAACAGTATTTTCCTGATTATACAAACAGTGAAACTCTTATATCCATGATCATACAAGGCCAAGTAATATGAATGTCGTTTCTCTCCATCTTATCTATTATCGATGTGTACTCACTTAGTAAGTGCAAAATATATTGACTGTTATAGCTGGATGTTTACTTGATGAGCTCATAATTTTCTAAAAATAAATTAACCAACAATATAATAAATATTTTTACACTTAAAACTATTCTTATTCCTTCTCTCATTATTATAATAATTATAGCTATACTCTCTCTATCTATATTCTCTTTACTAATTTCTTCTCTCATTTTTATAATAATTACATGTATAAAATTATAGATACTGACAAATGATTATCTGTTCTTTAGATTTGTTTCGGAGGATGAAGCCCACATAGGTCTGAGACCTGTGCGTGAGTAAAGAACTGGATGATGGTGATTGATGAGTACAGTTTTAGGTAGGTTCCGAACCACCGAGGAAGTGATTTTACAGCAGAGAACAGAGTCTTTAGATTGTACATTTTTATTGTACATCATTTTATCTGTGGCTTATAATAATGATTTCTGTAATAATACCATTTTCTATAACTGTCTATTGTTATAGGGCCTACTATAACAATACTAAATAAATTTTTCATACTTTTGAACGTATTCTTACCCTTTTTATCGTAATAATTATGTTGTTTTTTTTTTTAAGAAACTAGTTATAGATGCTTGCCTGCTTTTCTGGGGTGACACCTTATTTGATATGTGATGTTTTCCATGACGAAATACTTAATCAACAATCTCAAAACTGACACTGTATTTCTATTTAACATATGATTTTCATCATAGGAGAAACTGACGAAGCTTCTCTTTAGAATTGAAATGCATCCCTCCAGTATATCCAGTATAAGTGAGTGAAAATCATATATTAAATAGAAATACCGTGTCAGTTTTGATATTGCCTTATTTGATTTTGGAGAAATTTTACTTTTTGAAGTGAGTGCTTTAGATTAGCTGTAACTTATTCAAACCCTGCTTCTGTTAGAGCTTATATTTCCTTAATTTTTGTCAGTTTTTTTTTGTGAATTGGAATTGGAAAGCATATTAAGTTTATAGAAACCGAAGCAGTTGAATGGTAGGGTTAGTAGAGAGGTTAGTAGGCACCTTGGTTGAAGGGTGCATATGCCTATCACTACAACTGATAATAATAATTATTATTTAATTCTTCCGGTCTTTGGTTACTCCGTTGTGTCTGTTTATTTGAATTATAATTAGGAGAAGTTACAGCCGTGAGCTGTAGCAGGTATCTGTTCAATCAGATTAGATAAACAACGCTATCCTGAGCCCTCTCTGTAAGGGTGACCGGTTGGATTGACCTGCAAAACATACTATTCTCTGCTGTAATATCACTTCCCCGTGGTTCGGAACCCACCTAAAACTGTAGGTCCAACTCATCAATCACCGTCATCCAACTCATTACACACACACAGGTCTCAGACCTATGTTGGCTTCATCCTCCGAGAAAAATTGTACTTGATTTCACTCATTGAAGCTATTCTACAAGAGTTCCCTAATTCATTTTCTGAATGTGTTTAGAAACTCAGTTTGTTCTCAAAGTTGCTTAACTGCTTCCATGGTATTATTTAACCACAGCTCTTTTACATTCTTTTGCAATTTAGAGACAACTGTTATGACTAAACATTTCCTGTCATTATAACTTTTTGTAACATTGTTACAATTTCTGTCTTCACTTCCTATTCCATTTAATTATGATTGTATTTGTATGATATAATTTAAAATTTTTAGTTTACTACTTGATATCCTAAAAAGTAGTTTTTAAGTCTCGTTTCTTCCCACGCTTGATATAAAGGTAAATTATCAATCAGAATTTTTTTAGTAATTTGTGATCACCCCGACACATGATGTTCAGTCACGACCGCTCAAGACTGCGCTTGGTTGGGTGACCGTGCTTCAATGACTTGATGTTACAAGCTTTATTATCACTTACCCGGTGGTTCGGAACCCACCTAAAATAGTAGGTCCACCATGTTCCCCGTAACATGGCACAAACGGCGAGGTGGAACTACCCGTAAGGGTCTCCCCACCATTAAAAGCCATACGCTTATTATTATTATTTACCCCGACACATAGTATTATAGTGGGGTATCATAATTGAAAAAATAACATCATTTTATTACTTTTTCTTGAGTAGAGATTCTCTTTAAATATCTATAAAATAATTTGTATGTTTATAAATAAGTAAATAAATATATATTTATATTAAAATGTTGAAATAAGTTACAACTATCAAGGTTTCAAATATTGATTAAAATAATTTGATTATTGTATTGCCCGCAACCGCACTTGGCCTTGCATGATCATGGACATAGAAGTATCACTGTTTGTATAATCGAAAGTAAAATATTGTTATTTAGCAATTTTAATATAAAATACGGATATAATACTTCTACTAAAGACAATAATTATTGATTTATAATACAATTATAGTATAATAAAACCTAGTTTTATTATTTTGTAAGATAAAAGGAACATTAAAAATATTGATGAACATGAGAGTAGAAATACAGATATAACACTTCTACTAAAGACATAATAATTATTGATTTATAATGCGATTATACTATAATAAACCCTATTTTTATTGGTAAGATAAAAGGACCATTAAAAAAATAAAAAATTGAACATGAGAGGAGACAATGTAAAACAGCAATAAGTAGTTGCCCGAGACGGTCACGTGTTTAAAACACGCGACGGAACACAAGAGCCCTTGTCATGTAACAGTTTATTCTATTACCAGCTGAATAAAAGATCTAAATAGCAGAGGATGAGTATGAAGAGAGGGGAGAGAGAAAAAATGTGAGAAAAGAGAGAGTGGCTGGAGAGGGGTAGAGAAGTTAGTGATACTGATATGAATGACAAAATAATATGATATTATGAACTAATTATATCTACAACAAAATTATGTATAATACAGAAAAACAAAGTATTCAAAAAATAAATAAAAATAACATCTGGGGCCTTCTGTATAACAATTCACAAACTATTACAATTACAGACAACAAAAATGATAACTTCTATCATTTTTTTCATTATAACTACACATACAAGATACAAATACTAATAACATTTTTATGCAAAAGCGTCCTGCTTGTATTTTTATGGATACCGAACATTCATGTTCGGAACCCACCTAAAACTGTAGGTCCAAATCATCAATCACTATCAAAGAAGATGTAGATCCGTATTACACTCCTCCACCTTATTATTATTATTATCATCACCATCCTCCTACGAACTCCTGACCCCTCTTTGTGTGGGTCACCGATTGGATTGGCCAACAAAAAAGACTGTACTCTGCTGTAAAATCACTTACCCGTGGTTCGGAACTCACCTAAAACTGTAGGTTTAACTTATCAATCACCTTCATCCAACTCATTACCCTTGCACAGGTCTCACCGACCTATGTGGGCTTCATCTTCCGATAAAAGTGTCGTGGCTCAATGTAGTTCGATTGAAAATGACTGTTCTGTGCTGTAAAATCACTTCCCGGTGGTTCGGAACCACCCTAAAACTGGAGGTCAAAATCATTTCCCGGTGGTTCGAAACCCGCCTAAAAATGTAGTTCCAATTATCACCATCCAACTCCTAACCCATGCACAGGTTTCAGGCCTATGTGGGCTTAATCCTCCGTTAAAAGTGTCGTTATCATTGTGGTTCGATTTAAAATGACTGTTCTCTGCTGTAAAATCACTTCCACGGGTTTCGGAACCCACCTAAAATTAGGTCCACCTCATCAGTCACTATCATCCAACTCATTACCCTTGCACAAGTCTCAGACCTATGTGGGCTTGATCCTCCAAAGAAAATTATAAGTAGTATCGCTGTATCTAATACAGCAAAAGGATATCAAGTCAGCAAATTGGTCTAATTTAAACTGACAACATTGTCCTCGTTAGAACTGTGCCCTATATATTGGGTAGCCAGTCATAGTGGGTTGGATCTATTCATTCAATCTTGGAGTAGTCATTTGATTCATTCATTGATTCATCAATTCATTCAATCTTGGTGTAGTCAAATGGGTTTTAGTCAATCAAATATTCATTGCCTAAATGTCTTTAAAGAATGACATCTTTTTAGAAATTAATTTGGAATAGTTTTAATATAAAATCTACTACAGGTTGATAGCTTGCTGTAAATAACTCAAATGAAATCAAAAACTCAAAAATGACTCAAACTAAAATCAAATAACTCACAAAATCGTTTGAAAACTCAAATTGGAATATTATCAATGGAAATTCGTTCACAAGGTTGTAAATAAAAGTTTGTTTTTAATGGCATTAAATAAATCACTACATTAAGCAATAAGGTGACATTTGATGAGCACGTGTAGTAGTAAATAATAAATTTGAAAGAATGAAATTATCAATTGATTGGTTACATTCTGAGCTATTAAAATTAACTTCTATTTGTTTTTTTGCCAATTATATTCCACCTTTTTTATTATTTTAAAGTCGTTACGTTATCTGTAAGTCATACAGGGCAAGTAGTCTGTGGCCTATTAAGTTCAGTCACGGTAGTGTGGGTTGTTTATATTTTTATTACTACAGTACCACTGTGATAGTGATAGCCGTGAGCCGTAGCTGGTATCTGTTCAATCAGATAGAGATAAGCTGCGTTCTCTTGAGCTCTCTTTGTAAGAGTGACCGATTAGATTGGCCAGCAAAAAGGACACTATTCTCTGCTGTAAAATCACTTCCCGGTGGTTCGGAACCTACCTAAAACTGTAGGTCCGACTCATCAATCGCCATCATCCAACTCATTACCCACGCACAGGTTTCAGACCTATGTGGGCTTCATCCTCAAAAAAAGAGTAGTTGGCCCGTCGCGCGTTGCTGCGATCTCAGAAGAAATTCTCATTGATTTTATTATTCGCCACCCCCCAATGAGGCCGCATTTCAAATTTCAACCTTCTAGGACTATTAGGGTAGAAGTTAGTCCTATGGCTCTAGTTTTGCGTTTTTTCGAGTTTTGCGCTTAGCGATTCTTTTTCATTTTTATTGATGTTCATATAAACAGAACTATTATATTCTTCTTATTCTTAATTCAAATTAAGTTCACCTGATTGGCCAAAAAGGGAAATTACTGGCTTGTTTCATACATTACCAGCTTTGGGTAACAGATGTCGTCAACCCGGCATAATTAAATTGCACCATATGATTTCAAAAATCGGGTAGATGTGAAGCGCTCCATATGATAACTATGATTGGACTAGTAAACGACACCGGTTACCCGAATGCCGGTTATGTGTGAAACTATCCTATTCGAACAATATTGAAATGAAGACATCGATGAGTGCTCCCTTTGTTTGATATTGGGCCGATCTTTGCGAAACTTTGATGAGATATTATTTAATATGATCCTGGCAAATTTTGTGTTATTATTCAATTAATTACCCACGCACAGGCACAAGTCTCACAATAATGTTGGCATCATCAGCAAGAAATTTATTTATTCATTCATTACAAAATCACAGTCTAGCAAAAGTACATCAGGCTTCAGGCATAGCCAACTACTATAAATATCAGGAAGGCTGTCTCTACCAATATATTATATCATGTCTTTTAACCACAGTAAAAATGCTTGTGTCTTCCTAACGGCCCCTAAAACTTCTCTTTAATTAATTTCAACTGTAAAACTACTAAATTTAACCGTTTGCACCTTGAAACCTCTGTTTCATCCGTTACTTTACAGCAATTTTCTCCTTTAATAAAGCAATTATTTTACAGCTATAAGTTTGAAGCAGGAAGCTGATTTGATGCTTTTTTAATACCAGATAGATGACAGGTAAAAACTTGCATATGCTACAAACTAGGTGACCTCCGAATCATTGGGAAGAAATATGACTGGTTATTATCAATTTTTCCTCTGATTGATATTGTATCGTTTTTGCAAATCAAGTTACAGGTTTTGTGAGAATAAGTGGTAAAAGGGGAAAGTTTGAGAAAAAATATTAAAAGATGAAAAATAAACCAATGAAAAATTACTTGACAACCTTTAATTTAGTTTGATATTTTACAAAGTGTTGTTAACCTTCAGTTCTGTTCAGGCTTGTAACGTTGTAACGGCTTGAATGATACACAACGTTTTGCATGATAGGAAGATCTGTAGCACAATATTGCAATGGTCCAAGAATACAGAATGATACACAACGATTAAAAATGGTACACAACATTTGTATGATAAGGCGTTGGTTGCAACGGTGTAAGTGATACAGAAAATATTTTGATACAGAAGTTTGTTTTTATTGTACAGCTTCAGCTGCAACGATTCAAATAATACAGAAATTGTACGATAATTACAGATTAAATAAGATAACAATTATTGTGTTAACTTGGCTTATACTCAATAACCTGAGTTTTCAAGATAATCTTGTGAAAAACCTGCCTGGCTGACGACTGTTTTTAGGAAGCCGGGACCGGTGGCTTAATGTGTCCTCCGAAACACAGATTTAAAAGTAGCAACGGTACGATTGATACGGATATTTTATGATCAGGAAATTCATCGTTTAAAAATGCACAGACTTCTCTCCTATTTGGAAGCTCATTAATTTTAATAATGCATCGTGAATCGCAAGTAACAGTCAGATGATGAGGAAATGAAATTAATATTTCCTCACGTTTAATTGGTCAACTCCTATTAGGTTATTTTTAATGATGATTATTATTTGGTAATTTGGAAATTTTATCTATTAATTTGGAAAAATAAATAATTATACGAGTGTGAACTTGATGTTAATAGAATAAATAGAATTGAGAAAAACTTTTCTAATATCCCCTGCTGCATCTAATAATTATTCACAGAAAAATAGACCAGAATATCACCTTTATCTCCATTTTTTTCTCAATTCTCATCTTTATCTGTCTTTCTTTTTGTCATTATTCTGTCTCTTTTTATCGATCATCTTTACAGATAGATTCTTTCATTATTTTTTGTTAAGTTACTATTGCTATCAACGTAACGCCATCAAATTAGGCGGCTAGAAGAAATGGCGGCGTTTCTTGCTCTTCTGTTTCCTCTCTTTCTCTTCTTTCTCATTACGCTTCTCCTTTTTCTTCTAATTCTTTTTCTTCCCCTACCTCATCCTCTTCTCGTTCTTCTTTTTTCTCTTACTCTTCATTTTTCTCCTCATTCTCCTTCCTCTCCTACTCCTCCATCTCCTCATCCTCCTTCTCCTCTATCTCCTCATTCTTCTACTCATCCTCCTCCACCTCCTTCTCCACCACCTCCTTATCATCCTCCTCCACAATCTTATCCTCCTTTTCCCCACCTCCCTCTCCTCTCCCTCCAAATTCCTCCCCCTCCAAATTCCTCCACCTCCTCATCCTTCTCCACCACCTCCTTCTCCTCCCCCCTCCACCAACTCCATATTCTCCTTCTCCTCCCCCCTCCTTTAACTCCATATCGTCCTCCTCCAACTCCGTATCCTCCTTCTCCTCCTCCACCACCACCTTCTTCCCGCCCACCTTCTCTATCACCTCCTCTTCCTCGTACTACATCGTTCTTTTTTTCCACATTCTTCTCTATCTCTTCTTCCTCCTCCTTCTTCTCAAACAAGAGTGAACCTTAACAGATTAAAGATCTTTTAAAAAGCTAAATGCCTCATCATCGTCCTTCTTTTCCTACTTCTTCCAACTTCCTACTTCTTCTTCTTCTACTCCTCCTCCTACTCCTTCGCCATATCCTACTTCTCCTCCTCTTCCTCCTCCTGCTCCTCCTCCTCCTCTTGCTCTTCCTCCTCCTCCTCCTCCTCTTCCTTCTCCTCCTCCACCTTATCCTCCTTCTCCTCCTCCTCCTCTTCCTCACACTACATCGTTCCTTCTTTTCCACTTTCTTCTCCTCCTCCTCCTCCTCCTCCTCCTCCTTCTTCTTCTCAAACAAGAGTGAATCTTTACAGACGCAAGATCGTTTAAAAATCTAGAAGTATCCTAAAATGCCTCATCATCTTCCTTCTCATTCTTCTTCCTAATTCTCCTTCTCCACCTTCTCCTCCTCCTTTTCCTCTTCCAATCCCTTATTCTTCGACGACAGTCTCGTCGACAGAGGACAGCAGCTGGACGTTTAGACTATATTAGATTTTTATTTTTTGTATGTCTAACGAAAACTGTCGAGGCACTGACCGTAACATATCACTATGGTCAATGACCACACCAATACGTTAAAAAATTACTTCAGAAACGTTAAAAACTTCAGAGACGTTAAAAAATTCAGACCATCAGACGCCACCGTTAACAATTACCGGTTACTGGTAAAGCTCCCATGAACCCAACCGTTGTCTTGGAGATGGGTCAACTCCCCCTGTCCCACACCACTCACTTGCATCAAAATTCTGCTGACGTCAGCCTTCTATGACGTAGTGCATCCGGTGTTTGACCTTGGGTGATCCAATGGTTGATTGAGTTCTTTTATCGCTTAAATTTGTTCATTGTTTGTACGTCGGGCAGAATTTGTTCTTTGATTGTTCATTGTTGATGTACGTCACTCATTGCGCAGATTTTGGCCCCAGGTCTTGCTTGCCTCGAGACATTGCAATGGCCTTGCCATCGTGTGCCATGGAGTCATCAACCAATGTACTTCAATGTACTTGTGTGAACTATTTATTTCAAGGTCGTTTGAGCTTATCAAAGTACTTGTCAACTTCTCATCACATCAAATAATGGGTCTGTTCCAAAAAGTACAATATAACATTATTAGTTAGTATCAGAGGCACCGGGATTTGCAACTGACAATTGCAATTTGGTTTTGCAATTGACAATTGACAAGCTCTGAAAGTAGTTACGGGTTTTAGGGGTAGAAAAAATAGTTTTTATCTAATTGAAGGGGGGGGGGGGGAGAAGCAAGTTTATTTATTCATATAACTAGCACAATCAATGTGAATACAACAGGCTATTACCCAAAACTGCTTTTCACAAAATTTTAAAGTAGGATCAAAATAAAATCTTTTATTATATATTTATTATATGTTTTTATTATATATTAGAGGAAACAAGATGGATCTTCAACATCACATAGATACAATAGTAAATTCAGTAAATACTAATTTTTACAGTGCAAGATATTATGTACGATGATCTCATTTGTATGATCTTGATGATATTAACTATGGTAATAACAATCTAAGTGATGCAATTACACATGAAATGGCTAAGTTTGGACAAAGATTCGTCCATTCTTGAAACTTAACCAGAAAAGGGATAAGAAAAACGAAACTACTATTAAACTGAATTTGCCGATGCTTATTTCGTACACGTTCTATAAATCCAGATTCAATTAAATCGGGAAGTCTGCTAGTATGAAAATTCTAAGATTAATCTGTAGAATAAAACTATAAGAATAATCCAGATTCAATTAAATCGGGAAGTCTGCTAGTATGAAAATTCTAAGATTAATCAAAAGAATAAAACTATAATAATCCTATGTACACGTGCTATGAACTTGAGCTGCAGCTGTTGAGGTGTTTCAAGTTCAGAAACAATGAGAGGGTGAGAGAGCATGAGAGAGAGGGAGTGAGAGGGACTCAGTGGTAGAGTGTAAGAAATTAAGAGAGCGAGTGAGAAGGAGATAAAATGAGAAAGAGTGAGTGAGAGAGAGCGTGATTGAGTGGGAGAGAGAGAAGGAACTATTGTGGTGAGAAAGACAGTGTGGATAAAAATGATGTATAAGTAGAAAATAGAGAATCAGTAGTGTATAAGAGAGGGTTACAGAGTGAGTGAGAGAGAGTTAGCTAGTAAAGAGTGAGAAAGGTGTGTGAGAGAGTTAGCTAGTAAAGAGTGAGTGTGGGAGAGGGAGGGACTGAGTGTGAGTGAGTAAGAGAACTGAAATCGAGTGGAGCTACCACACTCGACCTTGTCCTTGCATTATCGAGTGGCAAGTAGGAAGTAAACATAGCTAAAGTTGTTTACTGCAATAACCGACAATATTGTTCAATGTTGTTAAGTCGCATGTTGGATTTGCGTCTTCTATGCTGTTTTGTTGACTGATTTATGCATACTGAATCGAACAAGTGACAAAAATGCACGTTTTTACCGATTATTTTGTTGGAATTTTACGAAGTTCCTGTTCAAAAATAACAGTAGTGTAGGGGCAACGAGTTTTTTATCTGTGCACAAACTTGTTTCTTTATTCTTTTTTTTGAAGGATGAAGCTCACATAGGTCTGAGACCTGTGCGTGGGTAATGAGTTGGATGATGATGATTGATGAGTTGGACCTACAGTTTTAGGTGGGTTCCGAACCACCAAGTTTTTGTGTGGAATTATTTTTTATAAATATTTGAGTTTTTGCAATTATTTGATGAATGTAAAAAGGGAAACAGAACAATTCAGTCAATTTCACTGGTTTTAGTTTTTATTAGTTCAGTTTTAGTAGTAGCCAATTCCATAAACTTCCTTATTGTGGCTTGAGGTGAATTAAGTTTTGTTTATCCCAGATACAGAGATGGCTACATCAATAATTGTGTTGCTTTCCAAACGTCTGTCGAATGATGGCTTGGATGCAGGAAGTAGCTCAGAGGTGTGCTAGATAGTATACACACTCACCTGTTCAGCCAGACCCTGTGTAAAGGTGGGAGTGGACTCATAATCATATAGCTTCAGAATTTGTATCGGTGGGTTTGGCAGAGATACAACTCTGTGAGGGAAGTAATCTCAACCTACCTCACTCCTCGTTTGCGTAGTACACTCTTTGGACTGCAACACAACGTTGAGGTCTGAAGAGTCAGCTGCAATCGAAATTGGCTATGTAACTATGAATACATACAATTATTGGATGGATTTAATCTAGGCAGGAATGTCCAGTCCTTCTAAGTTCTATGTTGCCATTAAACCCCTCGCCCACAAAAAATTGGACTACGTAAACACCCTACTTCAAATATAAACATTGAACCTCAGTAGTTTTAATGTAATGCAATTGAATGAAAAAATCTCATAGGCCTACATAGAACATTATCAATAACATAAATTATTCATCAGGTCAGTGGCGGATTAATGAATTTTTATGGGAGGGGGCGACATACCCCAAAAATACCCGTTGGTCGGGGGGAGGGGGGGTATGGAATAAAATTTTTGGAAATTTAGTAGCCTTTAACCGCATTTTACACCATTCTAGCACTTAAAATGTAGTAGAAATATAATTTTTTCGTGTTTAAGAACAATCAAATTTCCCCTAGCTAGAGTAGTTTATTCCTGTATATTCATGTGGAATTAGGAATACAAATTTTTTTATACAATACAATATGTCTTGAACAAAAATTGCTTTGCTAGCTTAATTTTTATCAAAATTTACAGAGAAATGAACAGAGTCTAAGCAATTTATTCGTGATCGTGATGATTTTTAGACCTATATATATATTTAAATTAATCTCAACATTCTTTCATGTTTCATAATACCAGTACTACAATAAATATGTATTGGGTCAAAAACAAACAGAGATTTATATGCCCCTACCTATTCTATAAAAGATTAATCTTATTCAAACTAATTTCACTTGATATAAGATTTCCTTCATTCTCTGTCATTTGTTAATTCGTCATTGAATTAAAATTATGTCAACAGTTAAAGATAAAGTAAAGGTAATATATTAAATAAGGCAAAATAAGTATTACAATATTTGTTAATTCCCGGCCGGCGGAGGCGGAGTGGTAAGACAAGTTGGAGGTATTTCGTCTGTGGCGGGACAATTAAAATTTAACCGTGTGCATGTCACAAGTGTTACCCTTTTTAATTTTTTAAAATGTGCAAGCCCTCGGGGGGGGGGGGCGGTCGCCCCCTCCGCCCCCCCCTTTAATCCGCCCTTGCATTAGGTAACAAAGTTTTTGTCGGGTTCAAATTAAAATCATAAGTACTTTGGAAAAATGAATCTTATTATTTCATTATTTTATGATAATGAATCATACGCTGTAAAATTTAAAGACCTTAGCGACCAGCTCTTCTGCTTTTAAATTTATTTTTCAATCTGTGATGTTTTCCATGACGAAATACTTGATGAAAAATCTATTATCAAAGTGGACACTGTATATCTATTTCAATTATGATTTATAATCATATAGATTTACCACTTATACAAGAGGGATGCATTTCATTCCTAAAGAGAAACTTCATCAGTCTCTTATTTAAATAGAAATACAGTGTCAGTTTTGATATTAGATTACTTTTCAATATAGCTATTCCTCAAAATTAGAAACTATTTGTTTGTATTGTTCAAAATTGAGCAATCTCTTATTTTTCCATAAATCTAACTTTTTTTATTCTTGATGAGTTTTCAAGGTGAATTGTTGATCATGACTCGTGGTTTTTTAATAAATACAGCTTTTAGCTGCCAAAGCATAGAAAGATTACTGATTATTTTCTCTCCCGGAAAAAAGTACAATACATGTTCACTTTGAAATACAGTAATTGAAAATTGGATAGTGCATCACTAACATTAGATATGAAAGTCTGTTGCCTACCTTTTTATAATTCATTGTTTAAAGAACCTCACTCGTGTAAATTTGCTAATTTTGCTGGTGAATGACATCACATAGACTGTGCTGTTGAACATGGATAAACTGAAACATTAATCATAACCGTAGTGACATTTCGAATGTTCGTTGAACATGGATAAACTGAAACATTAATCATAACCGTAGTGACATTTCGAATGTTCGTTGAACATGGATAACTGAAACATTAATCACAACCGTAGTGACATTTCGAATGGATTGATTGAGTAAATTGGATCTAGAATTTCGTACTTATGATGAAATGTATGCTGGAATTATTATAGTTATCATTACAATGGGTGTTTAATGATTACTTTCTTTTTTCAACAGGTGATATCACCACCGATGTCCTAAATCTTATAAGAGAAGCCAGGGCTCGAACCTTGGGTCCGTTCAGTCCATCTTTTAATGTGCAGGCTGTGCTATTGGAAGGGTTAAAGAAGGTATGTACCTATAAATTTAATAACAATTTTGCAAATAATTTTATGAAATTTTGATAATTTAGACGAATTTTTCACAGGTCTCAGACCTATGTGGGCTTCATCCTCAAAAACAAAAATTTTGCAAATAATTTTATGAAATTTTGATAATTTAGACGAATTTTTCACAGGTCTCAGACCTATGTGGGCTTCATCCTCAAAAAAAAAAAAAAAAACAAAGCAGTTTCTTTTTCAAAGAATATCTTGAAGGAAGGAAGATACAACTTAATTAATCCCACCCTCGGTTGCAAAAAGCACTGATGGTTCATTATAAATAAAATAAATTAAATTAAATTATCCGTTCCACTTTTATACCAAGCTGCTATACCTATATACATTCTAGCATTCGTATTATCTTTATATCATGAATGATGGAACAGATGCGTATAAAATGTATAAAGATGGCTCCTTTATTCACGCTCAAGCGCCATCTTGTTATAACTAAATCTGTCATAACCTGAATAAGATTCTTTTTAATAGCCAATATTAGTCACTAGTACATGTATTTTACTATTCATTAAGCTAATTCACAAGTTAATTTGAAGTAACTTACAACTTAACAAACTGACTAATATACAGAAACAGAATTGATTAACTTCGAATTCCTTCAAGTGCTATTAATTTATACTGAAGACTTCCGCAATGGCGGATATTGACAACAGCATTGAATAGCTGATGGAAATCGATGAATGCTGCTGTACAAAAATATTAGTCCCCGCCTTCTGCACAATTGGGAGGTCCGCGGCTCGATTCCCGGCGGTGACTGATATTGTTGTACAGTAGTATTCATTGATTTCCATCAGCTATTCAATGCTGTTGTCAATATCCGTCATTGCGGAAGTTATCAGCATGAATTAATAGCACTTTGAGGAGTTCAAAATTAATTTAAAAAAATATAATTCACTCCAAACTATATAATAATATGATTTATTTACATTATTCAATTTATAACGAGTTATTTAACTAATTTATATTCTACTCGTATATTTCAAGCTCAGCTGATCTCGGAATTTGAAATTTTTAGTTGGCTCTCTTGGCTGCTTTGTAATCTAGCTATTCGGAACCCACCTAAAACTGTAGGTCCAACTCATCAATCACCATCGCATTGCATTACCCACGCACAAGTCTCAGACCTATGTGGGCTTCATCCTCCGAAAAAAAATCATTATTATTGCTCGAATAACAGCACACTTTTATACTGAATGTGTTGGTTAAATCACTTTCCGGTGGTTCGGAACCCACCTAAAATTGTAGGTTCAATTCATCAATCACCATCATCCAACTCATTACCCACGCACAGGTTTCAGACCTTCATCCTCAAAGAAAAAAGTAGCATGTTATGATAATAGCTTGATATAAAAGTAGTACAGATAGTGAACCCTCATCAAAGTAGTGCGTTTCTGAAACCGGGTCTCCTCCCAGATTTTATAAGGATCTTTTATCTACGACCATGTCATAATCATAATGTATACATTACAGTTTCACAATTGATGCCAATACAGCTGTCTTTTCGAAATGCTTTTTGAAACCCGTTGCATAATGAGCTCATTATAGTACAGGTTCTACATTATAACACGGGTTCTGGACCAATCAGAAGCATTTTTGATGGAATCAATATCGTAATTCAATATTGTGAAACTATCAGCTGATTTGATCAAACTGCTACACCAGCTGCTTTAACCTAACAATCTACTATAACTTCTCGTATTTGAGATGAGAGGTTAGGTATCTCTGACAGTCACAGGTAAAATGAAATTGTTTTAATTAAATGTATACTAGTGGTCGTAGATAAAATAGTGTATTCAACGGTTTTATTTGGCCATTAAAGCACTCATGAGATATTTATAACACTCGCATTCGCTCGTGTTATAACTTACATCTAACTTATGCCTTAATAAGGGTCAAAATAAAATCGTTGCATAAACTACTATTTTATTATTATCTCATATAGATTTTTAGAACATTTAAAGATGTCAATTGCTAGAAAATCGGTCGAAAAATTAAAATATGTCATTTCAAATGCCGAATAATTGTTGTATTGCTCAACACATCCCACTTTGACGTCACGTCGGACTCGATTCTGACTAATTTCGAACAGTAATGAGAGCTAAACAGTAAAAAAATGAGACATATCAAGCCTTGTTTCAGTTATCGAAACCATAACAAAGCGTCGACTAAGAAGGAAAAGACGAAGACAAATTATTATCTAAGAGGTCAAACAATCATCATCACAATACTCGCATAAATATAATTAATTAATAGAACCGGTGACCGGCTCGGTTGAATTTTAACGTCTTTGAAAATTGATTTCAATAACTCTGACGTCAATAATGTGTGCGTAACTTTAGAAAATAGGCTAAAGGCCTGTCATAACGGATGATGATTGACATGTAGAATTCCAATAAAGATTTTTGTACAAAAATAGCCAGTTTGTTTAGATTGGGCCTCTTTTTGTGTAATAATTAGTTCATTGTTTTTGTTGTCTGTAATTTATTACGAGATGAGTTCAAAGATGGTGTCTGAAATATTTGCAAACTGCGAAGTTGTTTTAATTATTGTAACTTTCAGTGTAAATAGGATTTTACTTTATAGTAGTTTTAATTTTAGTTTCAGTACATTTATGTATCACTAGTAGATTGCCCGATTCAATTTAATCGCGCTATCTAGAATGTGAGGTGACTCATAATCCAGAGGCTCTTCCGGTACTTATTCTCCTCCTTTTTACTTTCTTCTTCGCCTTTTTCTGTTCCTTCTCCACTGTTTTCTTCTCGTCCTTTTTCTCCTTTTTCAACTCCGCTATTTCCTCATTCTTCTTGGCCTCTTTTTTCTTCTTCTCTTACCTCTCTTGTTTTTTCTTCAAGATCTCCTTCCGATATGCTTTCTCCTCCTTCTCCTCTTCCTCCTCCTCATCTTTTTCCTCCTCCTTCTCCTCTATCACCACTTTATTCTCCTTTTTCTCTTCCTTCTTATCCTTCTTTTTCTTCTTATCTATTTCTTCTCTTTTCCTTCTTCTTCATCATCTTCTTCTTCTGACTCCTTCTTCCTTCCTCCTCCTCCTCCTCCTCCTCCTCCTCCTCCTCCTCCTCCTCCTTCTCCTTCCTCCACTTCTATCACCAACCCTTTTTTCTTCTTCTCTTTCTTCTTATCTTTTTAACCTTCATTGCAATATTCCTTTCCTTTTTTCGTCTTCTTCTTACTCCCTCCTCCTCCTCCTCCTCCTCTATCGCCATGTCTTTTCCCCCTTCTTCTCTTTCTATCCTTTTCCTCCTCCTTCTCCTCTATCACCACTTTATTCTCCTTTTTCTCTTCCTTCTTATCCTTCCTTTTCTTCTTATCTATTT
This sequence comes from Conomelus anceps, assembly GCA_948455865.1. Taxonomy (NCBI): domain Eukaryota; kingdom Metazoa; phylum Arthropoda; class Insecta; order Hemiptera; family Delphacidae; genus Conomelus; species Conomelus anceps. Next base: position 18,282,953 of record OX418227.1, on the reverse strand, counting down.
CTTCTCTTTTCCTTCTTCTTCATCATCTTCTTCTTCTGACTCCTTCTTCCTTCCTCCTCCTCCTCCTCCTCCTCCTCCTCCTCCTCCTCCTTCCTCCACTTCTATCACCAACCCTTTTTTCTTCTTCTCTTTCTTCTTATCTTTTTAACCTTCATTGCAATATTCCTTTCCTTTTTTCGTCTTCTTCTTACTCCCTCCTCCTCCTCCTCCTCCTCTATCGCCATGTCTTTTCCCCCTTCTTCTCTTTCTATCCTTTTCCTCCTCCTTCTCCTCTATCACCACTTTATTCTCCTTTTTCTCTTCCTTCTTATCCTTCCTTTTCTTCTTATCTATTTCTTCTCTCTTCCTTCTTCTTCATCATCTTCTTCTTCTGACTCCTTCTTCCTTCCTCCTCCTCCTCCTCCTCCTCCTCCTCCTCCTCCTCCTCCTCCTCCTCCTCCTCCTCCTTCCTCCACTTCTATCACCAACCCTTTTTTCTTCTTCTCTTTCTTCTTATCTTTTTAACCTTCATTGCAATATTCCTTTCCTTTTTTCGTCTTCTTCTTACTCCCTCCTCCTCCTCCTCCTCCTCCTCTATCGCCATGTCTTTTCCCCCTTCTTCTCTTTCTATCCTTTTCCTCCTCCTTCTCCTCTATCACCACTTTATTCTCCTTTTTCTCTTCCTTCTTATCCTTCTTTTTCTTCTTATCTATTTCTTCTCTTTTCCTTCTTCTTCATCATCTTCTTCTTCTGACTCCTTCTTCCTTCCTCCTCCTCCTCCTCCTCCTCCTTCCTCCACTTCTATCACCAACCCTTTTTTCTTCTTCTCTTTCTTCTTATCTTTTTAACCTTCATTGCAATATTCCTTTCCTTTTTTCGTCTTCTTATTACTCCCTCCTCCTCCTCCTCCTCTATCGCCATGTCTTTTCCCCCTTCTTCTCTTTCTTCTCATCTTTTTATCCTTCTTAGCAATATTATTTTTCATTTTCTTTTTCTTCTTACTCCTTCCTCCTTCTCCTCCTCTATCTCCACCTTTTTTTCTCCCTCTTCTCTACTTTATTGTACTTTATTGCGATATTCGTTTTCTTCTTATTTTTCATCATCTTCTTCCTCCTACCTCCTTCCTCCTCCTCTATCGCCACTTTTTTCCTTCTCTTCTTTATTATCTTTTTATCCTTCTTTGCTATATTCGTTTTCTTATTTTTCTTCTTCCTCTTTCCTCGTTTCTCCTCCTCCTCCTCCTCCTCCTCCTCCTCCTCCTCCTCCTCCTCCTTCTCCTCCTCCTTCTCCTATAACGCCACCTTTTTTCTCCTTATTCTCTTCCTATCCTTCTTTGCGATATTCTTTTTCTTCTTTCTCCCTCCTCCTCCTCCTCTTCCCTCCTCCTCCTCCTACTTTGCCATTTTATTCATCTTCTTTTTACTCCTTCCTCCTTTCTCCTCCACCTCCTCTTTCACTACCTTTTTTTCTCCTTCTTCTCTTTCTTCTAATCTTTTTATCCTTCTTTGCAATATCTATTTTTTCTCCTCCTCCTTCCTCCTCCTCCTGTTTTTCTTCTTCATAATACTTTTCCTTTGCTGATAAATTCACATGAGTCTGAGACTTGTGCGTGGGTAATGAGGCAAATGACGACACTATAATGATAGAATGTCTTTTGACAGGTCCTTCCAGAAGACGCTCACCTCAGGGTTAGTGGAAAGCTGCACATCTCTCTCACCAGAGTCTATGACGGGAAGAATGTCATCGTTACACAGTTCAATAGCAAAGAAGATCTCCTACAGGTATTCAATTAATATCAATATTACATCAATTATAAGAAAAAAAAACCCATCTCAAGCCTCGATTATGTCGAGCCAATTTAAAAATGTCAGTGAAGTATTCTAAATGCATCTCCAAGAGTTCCTTGCAACCTTTGTTTAGAAAGCTTAGTTTGTTGGCATTGCTATCCATTTATACAGGGTGTTTAAAAAATAACTCCCTAGTTTTAATGTTTCATAGAATCTGTACGAGGACAATTTATTGCGACGTGTTGACAGAGTATGTCTTTCCCCTATTGAAAGATATTGAGATGGAAAAAGGGTTTGTGCTTTTCCAACAAGATGGCGCCCCACCACATTACAGTAACCATGTGCGTGCTGATATGTTGGTGAATACGTGGCGAGAAGTGGAATATCGTCTCGACGTGTGCAGGGCAACAAATGGATCCCACGTTTAAGTCTACTAACATTTAAACAAAACTTGAAGGTACTCTCTTTCATTGCAGGAATCATTAATGTAGTTTTTTTATTAATTTCACCAATTCATTTATAATTAAAACTAGGGAGTTAGTTCTTTTCCAAACATCCTGTATAGTGATATCGGAATTTTTTAACATTGATACAAGGACAGTTGAAATACTTGTGGTTTTTGTGATATTGTTTTTGTTCTGTATGTTTTCATAATATTATATTACGTTGAAGATGCATTGTGAAATGATTATTTCACGTCAATAAAGAAATATCTATACTATACTTTATACCTATATCTATACTTTACTACTAGCCAGTAAATTTACTATCTGATTGTAAACTCGCCCTTTATACTTTATATCTATACTTTACTACTAGCCAGTAAATTTACTATCTGATTGTAAACTCGCCCTGTGTAATCGCCCTGTTGAAAAACATCGTACAACAATTTCCCAGATTAAAACCCAGCAAAATACTGCAACCAAATAATTTTTATTTTGATATTTCAATTTTGCAGGCTCTACTGGCCAGTGCGTTTGTTCCTATATTTTCGGGCCTGATTCCTCCAAAATTTCACGGCGTGCGCTACATTGATGGCGGGTTCAGCGACAATCTGCCCACTCTGGATGAAAACACCATCACTGTGAGTCCGTTCTGCGGCGAAACAGATATTTGTCCGCGCGATTTTTCGTCGCAACTCTTTCATGTCAATGTTGCCAACACAAGCATTGAACTTTCCAAACAGAATATACACCGATTTGCGCGCATCCTCTGGCCGCCCAAACCTGAGGTGAGTCATTATAAATTAATAATTTAAATAAAAACTTAAAAAACACTTTTGAGTGGAAATTGTGACTCACGGTATGGCGTGACAGCCGTTTCACACACAGTGTGATGATGACAGTGTAAAGATGATTATGATTGTGATTGTTATTAGTGTGGTTTGAAACTCTTGATTTAACAAGCGCTTTCACCCCAAATTTTCAAACAGATGCTTGAAACTTTTGTTTGTAACATAAATTAATATAACAACGTTTTTCAAACTTTGGTGTAAAGTTATCAAGAGCATCGTGCAAACAGATGCTTGAAACTATTGTTTGTAACATAAATATAACAGTTTTTTAAACTTTGGTGTAAAGTTATCAAGAGCATCGTCAGATGCTCTTGATAACAAAAGTTTTTTAAAGTTTTATCATAGTGGAACAAAATGAATCTTCAACATCATAATTTTCATCGAGGATGTCTATATAATGAAATGGATAGAGATGTTGACATTTTTGGTGATGCTTGGCGGAAGTTCAGGGAAAAAATTAATTCTCTGCTCACTCAGCCCTAGTTGCCTATATCTTAAATTCTTTTTTCCGTTTTGGACAATTCATAATCGTCATCATCATCATCATTATCATAAACTTCATAATTTCCAAGACTTGAATTATTATTTTTATATTCTTAATATTGCTTTTTGTTGTATATTTACTATTGTATTGCATTCTTGTTTCACTCTTATTTTTTCTGAAGTAGGTTATTATTTCTAATAGTGTTTTTTTTTTATCTTTATAGTATGTTTAGAAATTACATGTATGTTGTATTCTTTCAAGCTGTGTTAAGGAGGCAGTTGTGGGTGTCAACCTGTTGCCTCCAAAGAAATTGTATTAAATAAATAATAATTCGAAGATAAAAAAATGTCATTTTATGCATAACATAAATTATTGTTAAAAATACTTTGCTGATAGTAATGTGAGCTGGGCACATACCCACTGAGAAGGGTATGTATAAATGGGGTATTTATGATGACATTAAAAAGACAGGTCCTCCTGTTTGGAAGTCGGTTAAAAAGTGGGTGAAATAATTAGTTAAAGTAGGTAAGTGATATACATAGTAATTTAGGGAAGTGATAGCCGAGTGCCGTAGCAGGTATCTGTTCAATCAGAGATGTGCTACGAAACTCCTATGGGCGCTCTTTATGAGGGTGACCGATTGGATTGGCCAGCAAAAAGACTGTCCTCTGCTGTAGAATCACTTCCCCGTAGTTCGGAACTCACCTAAAACTGTAGGTCCAACTCATCAATCACCATCATCCAATTCATTACCCACGCACAGGTCACAGACCTATGTGGGCTTCATTCTCCGAAAAAAAATATAAAAAAGGTTAAGATTTTCCCATATGTTTTGTAGTCTATCTATATAAATAAAATTGGAGTTTTGTCTGTACATTTATCAGAATTATATATTTTTTGGTTATTTTTACGTTTTATACATTAAATAAGCCGAAAATAGTCTTGTCTTAATTTCTGTCTGTCTGTCTGTTTGTCTGTCAAAGGCATTTTACGCGGCCTTCTCCTCAAAAACGAGAGCATCGATCGGGATTTTAGTTATTGAACAGTATTGAACACTTTATTGACAATGTCTTTAGCTATAAAAAACTAAATTAACTTTTTTTTAACAGAGTAATAAACGTTTAAAAACCAAGTATTGTGCGATTTTGGATACATTTTACGCGGCCTTCTCCTGAAAAACGAGAGCATCGATCGGGATTAAAGTTATTTATTAGTATTAAAAACCTTTTTGACAATGTCTTTAGCTATAAAAAACTAAATTAACTTTTTTTAACAGAATAATAAACCTTTAAAGACCAAGTATTGTGCGATTTTGGATACATTTCTTCCAAGTTTTATTACCACAAGAACAAATCACGTAATTTATCATGATATATCGATCAGCTGTTCTCAAATATTCTCTCTGATAACTGTCACTGAATTGTTTACGTTCTAAGTTGTTTACTAAGCTGCTAACAACTTCATGATCGTTGCTATCAAAAAGGCCAAAACATATTTAGTGTTATTTCTAAACATAATCCGTACGAAGGACGGCACAATAGCTAATAAAGTATAAAAATTAATTTTCCAAGCTAATGTAGAGAACTGGGCTAACCTGCTCATTTTATTTGTCTAGGTAACCCTAATAAAGTTTATACAACAGGGGTGCCTGATATTTCTATCACAGTAATTTGTTTAATTAATTTAATTTATATTTAACTATATTATAGAAATTGTAGCAGATCAGAATTTATACTTGTCTGCTGTGTTGCATAAATAATTTTTTATTCTATCTACCCAATGCCATTATAAATTAGTAATCATTCACCTAATTACCACGCACAAGTCTCGGACTCATGTGGGCATCATCAGCAATAAAAAAAATACCAAAACAAGGGTATTTTCAATTTTTAAGCTTAGTGCAAGACTTTATAGATAAGATAAGATAATTTTTTATTGTAAATAATTTTTATTGTAGAGGAATTTGAGGCCTTCAAGATCATTACAATCGTCACAAGTACAAGTCAATAGATCACTTCGTTATAATAATATCACAGTCCAATATTTTCTTATCTTAATCTAGAATATAACAAAGTTAATATTCGTTGTAGTGGTGAAGGTGATGTTGTGGAAGATATCCATAATGAATAATGGATGAGGTTGTCACAACCACATTTATTAAAATTAGTGAGATACTAGTTTCGGTTGTTATACCATATTATAATTAATAATAATAATATGATTACAATAATATTTCTATGATTATTATAATTTCTTATAATATGATACAATAATTTCTTATCTTAATCTATCTATATATATATATAATCCAAATACCACTCACTCATTCATCACAGTTTCTCAGGAACCACTCGACCAAAAATGATAAAATTTGGTACACGTATTCAGTAGGGGGACTAGACGCGTGCTAAGAAAGGGTTTCAAAATTTACCCCAAAATTTAGGTGACAACAATTTCTAGAGAACCATAAGGTCAAATCAGATAAAATTTGGTATTCATGTTAAGTATCGGCCTTAGATGTACCTTGGAAAAAAGTTTCAAAATTAGCCCCAAAATGGGCCCAAAATCGACGATTTTTGAAAAGTTTGGTGATAACCAAACCCTAGACGTGTACTTAACAGATGTAATCAACCTGGCATAATTACATTTCATCATACCCAGTCATATGTTTCCCACATGTTGCAAGGCTCCGACTGTATGGTAGCCTACATGCAAAGTGCAAAGTCTTTTGCTGTTCAAAGACAGTGTAAATAACGCTCCTAAGGGGTCTGCCATATGATAAAAACGGTTGACTTCTATCAGCTGTTCCTTTAAGCTGTTTGGCTGGCAAGTTCAGTAGGTTAGGTCTATTAATGAATAATCGCAAGATTTAATTTGTTTCAAACAAAGCAATCTTATCCCGAGCTACCAAAATAATGCTGCCTATTTAAGATGAAATTTGGTATGCATGTCCAGTATAGACCCTAAATGAGTTTTAAAAGAAGGGTTTCAAAATTAACCCCAAAATGGGCCCAAAATTAACGATTTTTGAAAATTTAGGTGATTATAATTTCTTGAGAACCACTGAGCCAAATAAGATGAAATTTGGTATGCATGTCCAGTATAGACCCTAAATGAGTTTCAAAAGAAGGGTTTCAAAATTAACCCCAAAATGGGCCCAAAATTAACGAAATACTATTTGTAACAGTACATGAGCCTGAGAATTTTTGTGAAAATAGGTATTGATCAGAAAATCAACAAAAAATTAGTTGTGAAATTAATTAACCATAGATTAACGATTTTGAAAATTTAGGTGATTATAATTTCTCAAGAACCACAAGGCCGAAAAAGTTCAAATTTTCAGCTGGGGTGCTAAACGCGTGAAAAATAGGGTTACATGATTCATCTCAAAATTTAGGATTTTTTGAATTCAGTGGATCACAATTTCTCAAGAACCTCAAGGCCACATGGAGTGAAATATGTTTGATTAAGACCCTAGATGCATACTAAGTAATGGTATCAAAATTCTCCCCAAAATCACCTATTTCTGTAAATTTATCTAATCACAATGGAAATTAGTTGGACCCCCCGGGGGTCCAGGGGGCGGAGCCCCCTGGCTAGACGGCTAAGGCGAGCGAAGCGAGTCTGCCGGCTAGTCTAGAATATAACAAAGTTAATATTCGTTGTAGTGGTGAAGGTGATATAGTGGAATATATCCATAATGAATAATAGGACGAAGTTGTCACAACCACATTTATTAAAATTAGTTAGATACTAGTTTCGGTTGTTATACCATTATCAATCTCACACAACTCTGTCTTATTATTTATTAAAGAAAAAAAAAAGATCAACAATGAAATAGAATTTGTCAAGGAAGATACAAGAATAAAAGCAATTAAGCATATTTACAATTTTTTTGCCAGCTCATGGAACTCCTCAAACTTAAATAGCGGGTTATCTGATAAGAAAACTTTGAGCCTATGCTTAAAATTTAATTACTTAGGTTCCTGAATCTATGAGGAATTGAATTATATAGCTTTGTACTAACAAATATGAATGTTTTTGTGGGTTTTTTTTGACGATGAAGCCCACATAGGTCTGAGACCTGTTTGTGGGTAATGAGTTGGATGATGGTGATTGATGAGCTGGTCCTACAGTTTTATGTGGGTTCCGAACCACCTGTTTTTTATATTTTGGTCAAGTCTGGTTTACATTAAATGGAGGAATTGCAGCAAAGAAAATGAAAGTCAATCCTAAGTTTGTTAGCTCACACCTAAATATGTTATCTCATACCTTTTGGGCGCCTCTCAAACAAAGAACTATTGACAAATTTTGATTATGAGCTAACACTATTGTGTTCCAAGTAGATTCAGATTCAGAATTATTGCTAAACGAAAGTTTTGGTCGATAACTGTTACTGTTTTTCATTCTTGTTGTAATTTTTAGCACACTTTTTTCATTGCCAATATCAGTTTTTATTAGTTCATTGAGTAACTTTGTCTTGTATCGATTGAGAACTTTCTCTTTGTTCTGAAATTGAAATTAATCAAACGCTTTCATGATTGTGCTCCGACCTTTAACCTTTTTTATTGAAATTTTTTCCCGGCTGTTTGAGTGTTGTAAGTTATTTCAAGTAGAACTGAAATGACTCACAATCCAGAGCCACTTCCGGTACTTATTCTCCTCTATTTTACTTTCTACTTCTCCTTCTCCACTGTTTTCTTCTCGTCTTTTTCCTCCCTTTTCAACTCTTCCATTTCCTTCTTTGTCTTGGCCTCTTTTCTCTTCTTTTACCTCTCTTCCTTTTCATCATGTACTCCTTCCCTTATGTTGTTTCCTCCATCTCCTCATCCTTTTCCTCCTCCTTCTCCTCTATCGCTACTTTTTCGCAATATTATTTTTCTTTTTCCTTCCCCCTCCTCCTTCTTCTTCTCTTCCTTCTTTTTATCTTTTTCTTTATCTATTTCTTCTTATTCTGTGTTAAATGTTTATTAGATGTTAAAACATCTTATTCTGTGATGTTTTCCATGACAAAATAATTGATGAACAATCTAATATTAAAACTGACACTGTATTTCAATCAAATATATGATTTTCACTCACTTTAACTATAGGCACTGGTTGGATGAATTTCACTTCTAAAGAGACTGACGAGGCTTCTCTTTAGAAGTGAAATGCATCCCTCCAGTTTTACCAGTATAAGTGAGTGAAAATCATATATTTAATTGAAATACAGTGTCAGTTTTGATATTAGATTTATTGAATTCCTATTATGACTTAGCCTTGTGTTACTTTTAGTGATACTTTAGCGCAGTTGGTTGGTGCGCTTGTGTGAGATAAGATAAGGCTCTAGCAGGCTTCGTTTCCTGCAGCCTTGGGTTTGAATCTCATTCAGCCGTGGATGTTTCTCATCATTCGCCCATTCACCTCATTAACTTACCCATGCACAAGTCTTCAGACACTTGTTGACATCATCAGCAATTAAAAAATCATATTTGACGATATTCGTTGTAATAATGTACTATGTGGAATAAATAAATTATTATTATTATTAGTATTATTATTGCATTATTTTCTTTCACAGGTCTTATCGAATTTGTGCAAGCAAGGGTTTGACGATGCACTGAGGTTTCTGCACAGGAATAATCTGATCAACTGCACCCGATGTTTGGCCGTACAGTCGACGTTCGTCGTCTCCGAAATCCTTGACGAAAGCTTCGAATATGATCCACAGTGTCAAGAATGCAAACTGCACAGACAAGTGAGTCAATTAATGAATTAACTATTTGATAAATGAGTTAATGCATTTATAAACGAGTTAATGAATTGATGAATGGATTAATGAATCTTCTTCGTAGTGGAGAAGGTGATATTTTGGAAGATATCTGTGATGGATAACACGACTTGAAGTTACCAGAACCACATTTATTAAAACCAATATTCAAACCAACTTTCACCTACTGTATGACACTTCCACCGTAAACATTGCATTGTAAAAATAATATACTATGTACTAGCAAAACTATTAAATTTGAAACACTGTATTTCAAAATTAAATTTTATTTTCTTCCTAATTTCAATTTTATGGGGAGGGCTCCGTCCTCAAGGGCCTGCCGCTACTGCCCTCTAGTATATTCAGTATTAGTGAGTGAAAATCATATATTAGAAATACTATCGGCCGGTTGCACTATAGCCAAATTAAATAAGGAGTTTAATGTCAGTTAACTAGCTGTCGTAAGTGTAACAGCTCTATTTCTGTTGCACAAAGATACATTAGTTATTTTTCGTTAACCCAACGGGCACAATCTGCCAACTCTGTAAATTGATCAACAGCTGATTCTGAAGTTGAGAAAAAATATAAATTATTAGAATCATTTCATTGTGAATTATTTGAATCATTATTCAACTATCTCAATATTATTATATTCTTAGTAGATTTTATTAATTTTGAAACGTTTTAACACCTACGACCTAATTTGCAGTTCCGTGTTCTGGTACAATAAACACAACCTATAAAATGTAACTTAATGGGAGTTTGTGAAATTGAATTCTCTGTTAACTGTGTTAAGTATCTCTTACGCAGGTTAGCCTAATCGGCATTATCGCTTGTAATTTTGATTTGTGCAACTAAATTTTCTCCATTAGTTTAATCTCTGTAAAATGACGTCATTCTACGGGGATTAAATTTAATTGGCTGTTGTGCAACCGGCCGAATGTCAGTTTTGATATTTTTTTATTTTTTTCTGAGGATGAAGCCCACATAGGTTTGAGACCTGTGCGTGAGTAATGAGTTGGATGATGGTGATTGATGAGCTGAACCTACAGTTTTAGGTGGGTTCCGAACCACCGGGAAGTGATTAAAATGTTAAGAAAGAAGAGGTCGAATTTATTATTTATTTTAAATAGTTCTGCGTGTCGTCTATATGAAAATATCTAGCATATTATAATTTTAACGATTGTTTTGTGTTTTAGGAAGCGCTGGTTGCCAATCTACCCGACACAGTACTATCCCTGTTCCAAGATGCGATCGATTCGGCCAACAAGGGAGTCATCAACTGGATTTTCAAGCACCGGGGCATGAAACTTCTCTCCATTCTCACACTGCCCTACACTCTACCCATTGACATCATCTACGCCATTTTCAGAAAGTGAGTACTGCAAATTTTCATCACAAAATATTCTGATGTAAGTTTCCTAAGGGTTTTAATATGTTTTAATGATAAAGAGTATCATCATTACACCTCATTCCAAAGGGTTTTGATTCGTTTTAAGGAATAAATATTTTATATATATATAATATATTTTAAGGATGAAAAATATGAATCGAAATATGGAAATACACGACATTAAAAAAGGAGAGAGGAAAATTATTAGGAAAATTCTTGGTCCAAGAAAAACAGAAAATGGATATAGTTTACAGAAGAATAAACTATTGGAAGAATTCCAACATAAAATGTGACCTGAAGAAACGGCGTTTAAAATTCTATGGTCATATTTTCAGACTTCCAGAACACAGATTAACTAACCGACTGTTCGCTTTCTGTTGAATCTACTGACGCTAACCAGCCCAGGACCCTGGGTAGAAAATATTACAAAGGATCTAACTCAACTCAATACAAATGAACAGGAGATCTTGAACAGAGAGATTTTCCGAAAAAAAGTAGATATGTGGGAAATCCTCTCATGCCCGGTTTCTGAGTTGTGCATTAACTTAATGGACCATTAACTCAATGCTGGAGCAATGGGTTAATGATCCATTAAACTTAATGAACAACTCAGAAACCGGGCATCAGAGTTGCGCCCAAAACAGTACAGACCACGATGGAATGAAGAAAGGAAGCAAAAATTTTCACAAAGAATGAAAGAGTACCGGGTAGAAAAGAAGAATAAATCCAATAAATGAAATATCGTGCCTACATCACGAATCATACATTACTTAGCGTCTCCCTCTTCGGGAGTTCTACCACCAATAATAATAATAATATATTTTAAGGAATTTTATGATATAATATTGTTCAAAAATAAGTCTTGATAATGTGTTTTTCAAATTAATTCTATAGATTGACAGATTATCGTATCTATAACGCTTATTGTTTACTATTTTATAACGCATTGAAGATTTTTATCTACAGTGTTCTTTTTTTTCGAGGATAAAGCCAGTATAGGTCTGAGATCTGTGCGTGGGTAATTAATTGGATGATGGTGATTGATAAGTTGGAGCTACTGTTAAAGGTGGGTTCCGAACCACCCAGATGTAATTGTACAACAGAGAACAGTGTCTTTTTTGCAGGCCAATCCAATCGGTCACCCATACAAAGAGGGTCCAGGAGTTCGTAGCTTATCTGTATCTGATTGAAGTGATTTTATAGCAGAGAAAACAGTCTTTCTTGCACGCCAATCCAACCAGTCAGCCTTACAAAGAGGACCCAGGAGTTCGTAGCTTATCTCTATCTGATTGAATAGATACCTGCTACGGCTCATAGCTATCACTAAGTGATTTTCAGTTTAATCTTGAACTAAAAATCTCCATTAAGACTAGAGCAGTCTATTATGGATGTAGAGATTTGTAGATGTAGAGATGTAGAGCCCCACTTATACGATATGACTTTCTAATTAGAGCACAATTAGAAAATTCTAGAAAAATATAAAAAAGTAGAAAAACGTTGCTTTTTCTATTTTTTGATCAGCACTTGTGTGTTCCTTGAACGGCTACTTGAATAATCTTTTTCGGCTAATTCTAGAATTTTCCACGGCTATTCATAGAATTTTCCATGGCTAATTATAGAATTTTAACACTGCTAATTCTAGAATTTTTCCACTGCTAATCATAATTTTTTCACAGCTAATTATATAATTTTTCCACGGCTAATTCTAGAATTTTCCACGGCTATTCATAGAATTTTCCATGGCTAATTATAGAATTTTTCCACTGCTAATCATATAATTTTTCCAGTCTAATTCTAGAATTTTCCTTGGCTAATTCTAGAATTTTTCCACTGCTTATCATAATTTTTTCACAGCTAATTATATAATTTTTCCACGGATAATTCTAGAATTTTCCACGGCTATTCATAGAATTTTCCATGGCTAATTATAGAATTTTTCCACTGCTAATCATATAATTTTTCCAGGCTAATTCTAGAATTTTCCATGGGTAATCATATATTTTTTCTCCCAACTCTCACAACAAGACCTGCTTCTAGACAAGTTTACACCAGGCTAAGATTGTAACAGGCAAATATTCAGTCAACAGATAATTTCAATATCTAGCATTCGGACAAATATTTGTTAGCATTCTATCCAAGAGGAAATAAGCTACCAGATAGAAATACCCACTCCTTTGTTTGGTTTTTAGACAATAGATTTTCAAAAGTTTTGGAAAGAGAATGTGTGTATGATTGTATAATCATTACAAACATGATTATTGAGAGCATTGCAATGAGTAATCGTCAGATAAGTAGTGTTTAAATAAATATTATTCGAGAAATTAACACAGACAATAGATAGTTTATCGCATGGATAAACATTGAAGAACGAATATACTCGTAAACATGTGTAGCATTTAACGCCACACTAATGTATGGGACAATGGTTTAAAAAGAGTTGGATAATTCAATTTGTTTTATTGTTATCATTAAATCTTTTCCTCAAAGCTTTTTGTGTGTATGAGGTGGAAAAAGATAGAGGAAACAAAGAGTATGTATGAAGTATGATAGTGTAATCCTGGATAAATTATGTTGTCATAAAATATTGACTTAGAATATTGGAACAAAATAATGGTGAAAAGAAATTGGAAACAAAGATATATGATACTGTAGCGCTTTTTAGTGACAATTTTTCCTTCATTTTATCTCAAAATATTGATTTATAGGAGCAAAATATTGGTTGAAAATTTTTTAAACTAAGAGTTATTATACTGTAGCGCTGTGTAGTTTTTCCTTTAGTTGCAAACTTAACAGGATATGGCTGATAGAGTGATAGCACATGATAATGATAAACCAACACAGTTGATCTGAAATAAAATTAATAATAACGAGCTACAGGTGATCACAAGAAATAGGGCATATTTAAAAATAGTAAAGTTCGGTCAGTATTGGAGTAATACATTATTCATCTACATAGAAATGTAGTGAAATGTATGCCAATGTGGTTCGGAACCCACCTAAAAATGTAGATCCAACTCATTACCCACGCACAGGTCTCAGACCCATTGTGAGCTTCATCCTTAAAAAAATTCTGTGCAAGAACACTGTAGCTAATAATTTTCAAGACCTATACAATGGCAGTCGCAGTGGTGTAATCGGTTAGAGCGCTTATTTTTTATATTCTGATAAGACTGGTTGACTGCTACTCCTGCGGTCAAGAGTTCGATTCCCGTTCATCCTTAGATCTTTCAAATTATTCATCTTATTACCTTTGCATTCAGACTTATGAGAACATCATCAGCAAATACCACGTGTTGAATTTCATTGTTGATGTGACCCAACTAAAGGAGTACTGCTTGTACAGTGTACCATCCCATCCTCGATGTTAATCACCATCGCAAAATCAAACACTTGATGTGAAATGGCAGTATTCACGCTGCTGCAATCTATCATAATACACCATTCGACAGCATGTATTTGATTTTGCGATGATGATTATAATCGAGTATAGGATGCTTCACTGTGAAAGCACCCATACATAACTAAATTAGACTAAGGTGCTTGGACAGTGGAGCATCCAATACTCGATTATAATCACCGTCGCAAAATTAAACGCATGCTGTCGAATGGTGTATGAAACTTTGGAACTGCGTAAACACCACCATTTTTTTCATGTGTTTGATCTTGCAATTGTAATTTTCCTCAAGTATGGAAGTGGGATTGGCATATCATTCAAAATGTGAAAAGGATCAGAAAACGAATTTTCAAATTCTACCAGCTTCGCAGGATCCTGAACCATGAAACTTTAAAAGCAGTTTATTATTCGTTAGTAGAATCTATTCTAAGATATAACATAATTGTTTGGGGAGCTACAAATTACACTCATATTGAACCTTTATTTGTAACTCAGAAACGTATACTTAAAATAATACATTTTAAAAATAATCAGTTTCCAACAATTGAACTATTCAAAGAAAGTAAAGAACTCAGTGTTAGACAACTTTTTATTCAGGCAGCGCTCTCATACTTGAAGAAAAGACCAGAAGAATTTAGATTTGTAGATCACATTCATCATACTAGGTTAAGAAATGTAAATATTGTTATTCCCAGAATGAACACGGCATTTGGGCAAAGATCGTTTATTTACATAGTACCAAGAATGTATAACATTATTCCTGTAGATATAAAAGTAGAAAGAATTATTTATCGGTTCAAAAAAAAATTAATAAATTGGATGATAGATCAGGAAGTAACGCAATTTGAAAATTTAGTAAGAGTTAATATCAATTAATTATTAGCCTATATTTTTGTTTGCATTTATAATTTTCTTGTATTATTATGATATTTTAATATATTATTATCATTGAGTAGCTATTTTGTATAACTCTAGGTAATGTTTTTTTTTAATTTTTCACATTTATTAATTTTGTTTAATTACATAATATGCACTAACATTTATCATTTAACATAACATTTCAACAACTAACTTCATTTTTGAAAAAATATTTCAACTATATATTATATAGAATTAAAAAATAATGATAATATTAACAGACTCATATACCCCAACACATAGTTTTTTATAGTGGGGTTTCTAAAGATGAATTACTGACATAAAATATTCTGTATTTATGAAGTTTAACTAAAAAGATTTTTGTAATTATTATGTTATTGATTGAATAAATTTTGATTTGATTTGATTCTTCACTGTACGGACACCCTTAATCTATTTTAGGTTAGGGTGCTTGTACAGTGGAGCATAATAATTGTATTTTGTTATAGATAATTAATAACTGCATTTTGCTGTAGACTATTAATAATTGTATTTTGTTACAGTTAATATAATTGAATTTTATTATAGATAATTAATAATTGTATTTTGTTTAAGGTTTATTACCTTGGCGCCTCACATGGCCAACAGTTTGCTGGACATGTGTCAGTTCCTCATTGAGCAGATCACGCACATGTGCAGCCACATGAGTCAGCGCAAACAGCTCGTCTCCGGAAACGTGTCTTGCCGGCTCGCTCTCACCAATTATGGCCAAGGTCAGTTTCTATTATAACTAGTAATAATATTTTCAGTTACAGTACAAAATAAATTTATGCAACGAATTTTATAAATCTATACAGAATGTTTCGTCGCATAGTCATCAATACTGTTCTAAGCAAAAATGAAAAACAGGAGGAATCCTGTTCCAGCTTATTCGTCTTATCAAAACAAAGCTCATATAATCATAGGTCCGGAAATGCTTTGTTACAGAGTTAAAAATGACTAAAATCAATACTTGATATCATCGATTACTAGATACCATCGATTGCAATTGTGTATCAAATGGTTCGTGTATCAAAGTGTCGATATAGTATCGAAACTCCTTCGACTATTTCACTGGATGGGATGGATATCGAACTGCAACCTTGAAAATAGCGGAAGATAGCTAGTAGTCTCATCAATTTACACATTCAGAAATTTGTAGTGACTCGGTTTTACTTGTACTTTGGTCAGGTTTTATGTAAAATAGGCTGAAAATCGAATAAAACCGTTAAAATTTTTGTTAACTGTAGTAACGTTTTAATGTTTAATAAAATAAGCAAAAATAACCCCAAAAAAGCAGGGGGTTTCAAGTCATTAATTAAGCAATAAGCATGTGATTTTTCTCATAGAATTTTTAGAAAATTTATTTCTGATCAAAAAGTGTTAAACTTTATAAAACTAAGACCTTTTTGAATCAAACCACGAAAATCTGTGAAATTTTTTATTTTTAAGTCATAGAAGATGTGGAAATTCTGTCTTGTTGATCTCACCGAGGAAATCAAATTCTTTCCCATTCGATATTGGCTTAGAAATAGGAACTCCAATATTTATTAATTATGATGTTGAAGATCCATCTTGCTTCCACTAATATATAATAAAACTTAAAAACACTTTTAAATAGAAATTGTGACTCACGTTATGGCATGACGACCCACAGTACGACCCACAGACGACCCAGAGTACACCTACAGAGGATACTGTGAGTCGCCTGACGATGCTCTTGTCAACAGAGTGAAACGGCCGTCACGCCATAGTATGAGTCACAATTTCTATTTAAAAGTGGTTTTAAGTTTCATTGTTTATTTATTATCATCTATGTACATTATTACATTACAGTAGAATGAAGAGGAAGCAACAGGCTTTACAGCCCAAAACTGCTTCCTCTTCTAGATTTCAGTACAAAAATGTCCACAAAAAGGTTATGTCTAGAAGACACAGTTTCACTTTTGATTTTCACTAGAGAAAAAATATTATCCATTTCTTTTTGAAAAAAATTGTGCATGAAAGTCAATTAAACAAATTATCAAACAAACAATGCGAAAAGATTAGAGAATTTTGTATTATTTAGTCTAAAAATTTCGAGCCGAAAATTAAACACGTTCACAAAATCCCGCACTTTAAGTAGTAATATGTTAAGTAGTTTCATTATGTTGAAATATATTGATAACTTATATATTATTTTACATTGTATATTGTATACTACTGTACATTGTATATTATTGCGCATTGTTCATTTTGATTATTGTATATTGATACATTAACCCGCAAGGATTCCCAACAAAAAATTTCCAAGGACCTCCTCATCCAGACGCTATAATGACAAGGACCCCCACTAATTCTTAAACCTTAAGTTATAAATTTTCTCATTCCCCCCACCCTCGAAATTATAATGAGCTTAGCCGCTAAGCTAATGTAATACTAATACTTCGTTGGTGCCTTGCCATATCAAAGTACCAAGTACCTGAAAAGAGCGTAATTAAGAGTTCATTAAGAGTGAAATTATTTTAGTTTTAGGAATGAGGTTGATATTTTGAGAAAAAATATGGATCTTAAAATTTCTGTTCAATTTTGTCTTTATTATTATTGTACAAAACATTTGAAAAATAAGTAAACAGTAATATTATAAAGTTCAAAACATTTGAAAAATGAGTAAACAGTAATATTATAAAAGTCATGATTTATTTGTAGAAATGAAGAGTGCGTCCATCATTGCACAGTTATACTCTTCGAAAATCTGTTTCTGTACCATTATATTTCTATTCCAATTTCTAATTATATCTTGCGGACCCCTCTGGCATGGCTTGCGGACCCCCAGGGGTCCGCGGACCACCTGTTGGGAACCACTGCATTAACGTATCTGTATTTGGGATGCTCGACAGTCGATAATCCTTCTAATATTTTCCAACTAATTCATTCAAGCTGGTAAAACATGTTTTAACTTTCAAACTTGTTTCAGAATCAGCCTCCAGTGCACCGGCGAATGTGGCCAGCACTGTTCAGCCCGATACAGTTCCTTGCTCTAGTGACAAAGCCATTCATCTCAAAAACAAAGTCAACTTCAATTTCACTCTGGATCTTGAAGATAGGTGAGTTCTCTATCAACTACGTTACTATTTTATATCATTGACTCCAGTAGGCAACTATTTTGCATATTTATATCGTATTTATAATTAACTTACTGGTAAGTTCAATGAAATACACCCGAAAATACATTACAATTATTGTAACAAATAAAAAGTTATAACATCATACGACTTGACAACGAAATTACAATCCAACTTACTTTAAACACTAAACTACTCAAGTGAATATTCTAATATTCTGGTAAAATTAAAAATGTAGGTTCAACTCAAACCGTTCGTGAATTAATCTATCAAATCTGTGGTTTAAGGCTGTGCGCAGGGTTTTTGGTCACAATTTTTTTTTTTTTTTAATTTCTTGTGTTTAATATTATTATGGTATTAAAATTTTATCTGTTGCTGCGAGATCAATTCTTTTTCATCAATTATTTTGTGAAAAAAGGGGTTCAAAGTAGAATTTTTCGGATTTTGGGGGCAATTGAACTCACCTACAAGTTATTTTAAACATTTGGCATTTTTTATATAACCGAAAGACAACTTGGGGAAAAGAATGACTCATTTTTTATTTCAATTTAACAATTGGGTTTTTCAAAAAAAATGAAACCTTAAAGTTTTTCAAGATTTTCAAAAATATATTTTGAGAAACTAAATTGTTTGATTGAGATAAAAAATATGTCATTTTATTATTATTTATGTATTTTAGTTATTAAAAAATTGTCAAAAGTTTAAAATAACTTGTAGCGGAGATCAATTGCCCCCAAAAATAGAAAAAATTCACCTTTGAACTCTCATATTCCATAAAATAATTGATAAAAAATCAATTTCTTATGGCAATAGATAACATTATATTACATTAATAATATCCAATTCAAAAAACTGGGGGGAAAATTATTACCTAAAACTTTGCGCACCGCCTTAATGAGTCGATCTCTTTTTATTTCGTGCCTGCGTATCGAATTGCATCATTCATATATGGATACTTTTTATTATGCTTCACATAATTGTTATTAAAATTTAATAATTCATAATCTGTCCCCTTTACTTTAAAATCTAACGAGTGCTTGATGTTCCCAATGCTCTCTGATCGAAATTAAAAACTAATCAGTGAGTATCAATTACTATAATAATAATTATGTATGTATATAGTACCATAGCCGATTCGACTGTAGGTGACTCTTCAGACCTCAACGCTATGTTTTAGTCCAAAGAGCGTACTACACAAACGAGGAGTGAGGTAGTTTGTGATTGCTTTCCTCATAAATTATAACTTTTATTATTTTATGTAAATTCATCGGGTCCTTCAATACTCTGTTGTATGTTTTATTTTTTTCTGTTCTTCATATATTATCTTCTATATATTTTATAATGAAATACATTAGAAAATTTCAGTTCTCACTAAATACATTTTTCTAGAGTAGTCAATTTTGTGTTTACAAGCAGTCAGTCATAAGTACATACTTACGCTACTATTTTGAATATTTATCTCATATTTATAACTAACTTACTTGCATTCAAATGTGATAAATAATGGTTGACGTTGCTGTAAAATGAACCTTTTTTTTTGTTTTTTTTACAGCGATCTAGACAAAACTGGTAAGATTTCTGCAAACAAAATTCTCTCGCGAAGATCCAGCTATGGACAACAGAACCAACAGTCGAACGTTAACAACAACAACACCACTAATGCCACTAGTTGCACCAACATCGATCATGGCTGTATTATGGGCGATGACACGTTCGAGAACATTCTGCAAGTCACCCGACACCATGAGGCACTCATGGCTTTCTATTACATGGACGGTGAAAAGGTAAATAAAGTAAAACAATTCATATTTTCGTACTTCATTTCACAGTATCTATTGGATTTTTATGGTAAATTTAACGATTTGCCGTCAATTTGACTGCAAGTCGTTGAATTTACCATAAAAGGTAATATTAACAACGCAGATCAAGATATTCAAGTATCGGGGTTTTCAATAGTGAATATTTTTTAGTATTGGATGCTCCACTGTTCAAGCACCCTCACTCTCAACATACTAGAGCTTTATTTAAGCTAATCATTAGCTAAGCTATTCATTTAAGCTAAATACAATCGAATGTAGAAGTAACAACAGGCTTTAAAGTCCAATACTGCTACATTTTCAAAATTTCAACTGGAGGAAAGAAAGAAATTTTATTTTTCAAATCTACAAAATAAACAAGGAGTATAAACTATTACAATAATGATAAATAAAATGTATGCCACCACTGAGTAAAACTGTGTGGGGTCGATCTAATTACAATAACATAAAACTATATTTGGTATGATTCAGTAAATTAATTTAAGATAATAAAAAGACAGTGCAGAGCTCCTCACGATTAAGACAAATGTAAATTATGTTGGTTGACAATTTTATATGTATACATCGTAAGGTCTAGTAATAGTATTAATTAACTGAGTATATAATAGAATTAATATTATATTGCAATGCTAATACCTTTGATATTCTAAAACAGTGATTCAACGTCATTCTTCTCTAATAACCACTCTTTAACTGAACGGAGGATTCAATTAATATCCTGCGTTTATTATTTCTAACTCTAAGAGAAGCCTAACTTTAAAAATGGCGAATTTCGTGCTTTTTTCAAAGAATGCTTTAAAGATGGCAATTTTCGAGCTTTTTTCAAAGAATATTCAATCTATCCTTTTCCTTTTTTTATCTACATTTTTTCTGAATTTTGCATTCGACTCCATCCAGCGGTCCACAAGTGTGCCTTGTGTGCTGGAATGTATGTTCTCAAAAAATTTCAGTAAATAATATAATTTTGTATTCTTTATTTAGTTTATATATGGCTTATATTTAATTTGTATCTTCCGACTAATAATAGTTGTAAGACATTTAAATGTTCTTTTGTTGTGATCAGTATATTCTTTTGTATCTTGTTGTATTCTTTTGTAGTAATGTAGTATATCTATATTAAAAAAAATTGCGAATTTCGTGCTTTTTTCGAAAGCACGAATTTCTCCAAAGAGGAAGTTTTGCCTCTCAACAAAATAAGTCGTAATATAAACTTGAAAAACACTTCTAAGTGAAAATTAACTGACGTTATGGCGTGACGGCCGTTTCACTCTGTTGTCAAGAGCATCGTCGGACGACCCACAGTACACTCCAATATGACGGCCGTTTCACTCTGTTGTCAAGAGCATCGTCGGACGACCCACAGTACACTCCAATATGACGGCCGTTTCACTCTGTTGTCTAGAGGATCGTCGGACGACCCACAGTACACTCCAATATGACGGCCGTTTCACTCTGTTGTCAAGAGCATCGTCTGACGACCACAGTACACTTCAATATGACGGCCGTTTCACTCTGTTGTCAAGAGCATCGTTGGACGACCCACGATACACTCCAATATGACAGCCGTTTCACTTTGTTGTCAAGAGCATCGTCTGACGACCCACAGTACACTCCAATATGATGGCCGTTTCACTCTGTTGTCAAGAGCATCGTCGGACGACTTCTGTACACTCCAATATGACGGCCGTTTCACTCTGTTGTCAAGAGCATCGTTGGACGACCCACAGTACACTCCAATATTGGAAGAACAAAGTGAAACGGCCGTCCCGCCATAACGTCAGTTGTTAATTTCCACTTAGAAGTGTTTCTCAAGTTTATAGTACATATTAGTGGAAACAAGATGGATCTTCAACATCAAAATAAGTCGACCTATAACTGGTATTCTGAGAAGGATAATGCAATAAAAATTTTAATTATTTAATTTTATCTATGATAATTTTTAGTGTTAAATGGCTATCTTAATTAATATCTCTAAATTATTTTCAGGTGAAAGTGACTGAAATTTTCGATGTAACCGAAGATGAGGCCAAGTCAATGCTCGAAAGCAAGGAACTTGTAATCGAGGATGACGAATCAGCCTGGACCAACAGCACCACGTGGCAAGAAAAAGGAGAAGAAAAGACTCAAGAAGTAGGTTAGTATTTATTTATTTGTTTGCTATAAGTCATTATATTTATTATTTGTTATTTACTACTAGCTGGTTTCCTGATTTAATTGAATCTGGATTTCTCGAAGGTTGCATGTATGGTGGCCTATTTTTACAAAATTGATTTAATAGTATTTTATGTTATTCCTTTTCTTCTTCTTTTTCTTTTCCATTTTCTAATTCTTCTAGTTCTTCTTGTCTTCCTTCGCATCCTACTCCTCCACCACCTCCTCCCACTTCTTCTTTCAGTTCCTCTTCTTCTCCTTCTTTTTCTTTTCCATTTTCTAATTATTCTAGTTCTTCTTATCTTCTTTCTCATCCACCTCCTCTCACTTCTTCTTTCAGTTCTTCTTCTTTTCTTCCCCTTCTTTTCCATTTTCTAATTCTTCGAGTTCTTCTTATCCACCTCCTCCTCCTCATCCACATCCTTCGCCTTCACCTACTGCTCCTTCTCCCACTTCTTCATCTTCTTTTTTCTCTTCTACTTCGTCTTCTTCTTCTCCTCCTCCTCCTTCTTTTTTCTTCTGTCTATCCTTATTTTCTCGTTTAACTTGCTTCCTTATTCCTTTTCCTCTTTCCTTCTTTCTCTCTAATTTCATCGTCCTCATCTTTTTTCTTCTTTCCTGTTTCCTTCTTTCTCTGTTTTTTCCTCTCCTCGTCCTTCTCACCCTTCATACTTCTTCTCCTCCTTTATCATCTTCTTTGGCTCTTTTCTTCATTTCCGTGTGATCACTCTATTTTGTACTAATCCTTTTCTTCTTCTTTTTCTTTTCTAATTAGTTTAGTCTTCTTCTTATCTTCCTTCTCCTCCAACCCCCTTCACTTCTTCTTCTACTTTTCCTACTCCTTCGTCTTTTCCTTCTGCTATTTTTCTTGTACCTATGCTCCTTATTTTCTTGTCCAACTTGCTTCCTTTTTCCTCTCCCTCCTTCCTTTTTTCTCTTTCTCTAATTTTATCCTCCTCATCCTTTTTCTCCTTCTTTGTTTCCTCCTTCCTCTGTTTTTTCCTCTCCTCGTCCTTCTCACCCTCCAAACTTCTTCTCCTCCTCTATCATCTTCTTTGGCTCTTTTCTTCATTTCTGTGTGATCACTCTATTTTGTCCTAATGATTTCCTTCACTTTTTTCTCTCTTCTATATATATAATTTTTTTTTAGGATGAAGCCCACATAGGTCGGAGACCTGTGTGTGGGTAATGAGTTGGATAATGGTGATTGATGAGCTGGACCTACAGTTTTAGGTGGGATCCGAACCACCGGGAAGTGATTTTACAGCAGAGAACAGTGTCTTTTTTGCTGGCCAATGTAATCGGTCACCCTTACAAAGAGTGCCCAGGAGAGCGCAGCTTATCTCTATCTGATTGAACAGATACCTGCTACGGCTCACGGCTATCACTTCCCTGTCTCTTCTATATCTTTCTCCTCTTCTCCTTTCCTACTTCTTCTCACATTCCTTCCTCTCCCTCTTCTATTTTCTCAAATTTTAATCGTTTATTTCTTTCTTTCTTTTTTTTCTCAACAAGTTTGTTCATATACATTTTTTCTTGTCTCATGTATATATATATATATATGTGTGTGTGTGTGTGTGTGTGTGTGTAAGTTAGTACTGTATGGGAGGGTTAAGTGTAAGAGAGGGCCGGCTGCGCCCTAACTTCGCCCTCCCAGGTAAATAATAAAGGCAGTCAATCAATCAATCAATCTTCTTCTTTTTCTTTCTCTCTCCTGCCCTTCTTCAATGCATGTAGTTCATTTTTTTTTTGTCACAAATGCTAGAATTTTGTCAACAACATTGAGACGTTTATACATTAGATTGTTGAAACAATTTTGTTGAGTAGGTTTTGCAACTGTGACTGCATTTTAAAAGCATGTTTGCTAATTAATACATTTCGAAATAGCAGTTTATGAAACGGTTGTATTATAAAAGCCTTTAAGCCATAAGTAGGATGTAAGTTGTGAAGTGAAACGAGTTTCCTTAACATCTTACAAGTGGCTTATAGGAAAAATACAAATATTTTATTTTTACCAATATATTAAGTTTAATTTAACTTACCAATCAATCAGATAACTTACCTACACTTAACCTGAAATGCATGTGGCTCTGAATCTAAATTCAAATTGATTTCGAAATGTTATAAATAAATAAATGTTTTATTCCCTGAAAATTACATAATAAAATATGTTCAAATCAGTCATGATTGCATAAAATCCATTCCAACACTGTTTTGTCTAGAGCCTATATGAACAACCATGATAGATGAAAAAATAAAAAATAATGATAATTTAAAAAAAATTTGTTTCAGGTTTAGATGGCTATGAAGCCGAAGATGACCAAAGCCTATCTGACCATTCAGAGTTTGAGAGTCGGGAATCAGCCACCATTTTCTCTGATCCCGAATCTGAATGGCTAGTTGCGGTTGCTGATAATCCATTCAGAGAGAATGCCACATCAGTTGCTGACTACATAGACTGCAGGCCAGAATCTGATCAGGGAGTGAATTGAGATGGACTTTTTGATTTTACCTAACCAAAAAATGACTTGTAGCAACTCCAATTTCATCAAATTCTACACATTTTATACAAGAAATGAAGTACCTCTCTTGATATAACACAGAAGTCTTCTGTGGACCAGAATTTGATCGGGGAGTGAATTCAGATGGACTTTTTGGTGTTACCTAACCTAAAAACTACTTGTTGTCACTTGAATTTCATCAAACTCTGTACATTTTATGCAAACCATGAAGTGCTTTCCTTGAAAAACACCAAAAAAGTCGTCTGCAGACTGGAATCCAATCAGGGAGTGAATTGAGATGGACTTTTTGATGTGACCTAACCTAAAAATACTTTTCAACTCTTCCAAGAGTCGAGGAAGCCTTGATATAGGTTCATAAATATGGGCCTAAGGCTTTCTTGAATTGAAGCAAACTTGAAAAAATCCTTTTGAGTCTATGTTTTTCAAGTTATCCTTGAGCTAAGCGGGCCTCAAGGCAGGTTAAAAAATAAGGGTCTGAGGGTCATGAAGTGTTCCCAATCTAATATATCCAACAAGCTGTTACACAAGTCTATAGGCATTAATAATTAAGTTTTATATCCCCAGCTCTCATGTGCGGTTATAGAAATCTAGTTCCCAGTTGCACGAAAGAAAATTAAATTTGACCACCATAGGATGACATCATTTGATGGAGCCAGTGTAATGACTTCCCTATTGAGCTCCATAGGATGACGTCATCTTACAGTGGTTAAATTTAATTTTCTTTTGTGCAACTGGCCGTAGAAGTTTTAAATGATCATGTGTATTTTTATTGAACAATTCATATGTATTTTTAAAGAAAGTATGAAATATTGACTGTTG
Organism: Conomelus anceps; assembly: GCA_948455865.1. Lineage (NCBI taxonomy): Eukaryota > Metazoa > Arthropoda > Insecta > Hemiptera > Delphacidae > Conomelus > Conomelus anceps. Next base: position 18,257,560 of record OX418227.1, on the reverse strand, counting down.
TGTTATTGTACATAACAATATTATAGAATAGATTATTGTGATTTTTAGTGGAATCCTTCATATTTTTAAGTATGGCATAATTGTGATTGATGAAATCTTAGTCATAGAATTCATACTCTTTAGTTATTGTAATGAAAGAGGAAGAAAGATATTAGTTTTTTATCCCATACCGTATAGTCGAAGTAAAAAGTCAGTTTTATTTTGTGTTATTATACAAAGTTTAATTTTTTAGTAACGGCATACATAGTGACTTATTATTCTCAATAGTTTGAAGCCTGAGAGAATCGAACCAGTCTATTTATGTATTGATAATAATTATTGTTATTTATTTGTTTTGTATGCGCCAAAGAAATGTTTATTAATGTAGTTATTCATGAGTTTTATGCACTTGTCAAAAAATATTATTTGAAGTTTATGGTCTGATCTGCTAACTGGTTGAAAAAATATTTTTGCAGATTTTTGTTTGATGATCTGACAAGTTTTCGTGATATATTCAATTCTAAAAATCACTATCTTGCTTTGAACTATGTTATTTCAATTTTATATCAGCCAACTACTAAAAGATTGTAAGCTTCTTTCACTTAAAACAACTGCAATATACAACTTATAATATAACTTTCAAGATATTAATAAAATTAACTTTAAAACTTTTGTTAAATAAGAGGCAAGGCAAATTAATGTTCTGAATGATTCATTACATGAAATATTCAAGTAGGTTGAAGTGATTTTCAACAATAAAAACTGTGTTCCAATGTAATTTTTCTATTACAGAAGTTATTTTAATTTTATAAGAACAAAATTACATTTTAGTTTCATTAGAAATAGATTTTTTGGGAAGTTATTGTGTCAGATTTCAATAAATTGAGTGGCATTTCATGTTCTGCTTTTAGAGTGAGCTGAATAGGCTCCTCAAGTTTTATAATTAACTTTTTGCACTTATAGTTAGGAATCGAATATGCTTCTTGAAACTGTTGAAGTTTGATGCCATTTGTTTTAGCACTAATTTTTTCCCGCTTAGCTCCAGTGAGACTCCATCTTTCAAACTGACCAAAAACCTCGATTTCGGACTTCAGGTTAATTTATGAACGTGCCTTCAGCTTCTCTTGATTCGAGGGACTCTTGAAATGTAATGTATTTATATAGGCATTTCAAGAGTCACTCAAGGGACACTGGAGGAACGCTCATAAATGCGGGCACTAGAATAAATCAATTGTGTCAATCTCGGTTGTTTGAATTGAATCTAGAATCTTTCTAGGAATGAAGTCTGAAATCGAGGATTTTATTCAGTTTAAGAGATTTCTGAAGCTGACTGGATTAAACTTGGTATTGAAGAAGCATCAAGTTTCATAGATTGTAAAGCACATACGTTTCTTCACTATAAGTGCAGAAGAGTTTGTTACAAGAGTTAGGAATCTCTCCTGCTAAAAACTCTGAAAGAAAAGCATGAAATTAAAGCATTAAAATCTGAATAAAACCTTCCCGGGAAATCTATCTTCTCTGGTAAAGTGCAAAAATGTGAATGCATTCTTTTAGAAAAATAGTAAAACTACATTGTTCCAAGAGCTATGATTCATATTGTGACAATTTTGAGAATAATTATGAAAACTTCCCACAAACAAAAAATGTCCCACTTGTCTCTGAATTTTCCATTGATATTAAGTCATTTAAGCTATGTGTATTTTATGTTAACTTCTTTATTTATCTCTTGTATCATTAGCACTGTGTTAGTTACCCATCGTTAACATTCTATGTCATAATTTCAGATCATTGCATTGTATATTCTATTATTTATTGTTATCATATTTATTTATCTAGTATTTATGTGCTTTTTTTATCTTGATAACTTCTCGACCAATAGTATAACGAAATAAAGATCTGAATAAAGTTTTTTTGTAATTTTCTGTTTTATTTCCAGATGCCCATTGTAGTAGGTTTATGAGTCTAATCAAATATTAAAAACAATTTGCAAACTTATGTGACTTTTGGAACACAAGATTTGCAGTTATATAAAAATTGACTAGATTTCAATCGATATTGTTACAGTATGCAGTAAAGCTCTCCATAATAATGAAAAGGTCTATAGGAGAGTCACACCAATAGAAAAACTGAATCAGATGTTAAACTTTGAGTTTTTTAGCTTTGCTGTTGGTTGGACTCTTCTGTTGAAGACCGGAATAAAATAATAGTTTAGAATGTTAGTACTGCTATTAATATCAATAATGATATTCTAGTACTGTATACAAAAGCAAACAACCTATCTTAGCAGTCTATCTTAGTAGTGTCAGTGAAGTTCAGTTGTTGACAGTGGTCGTCTTGAACCAAAAGTAACCGAGGATTAAATAGTTCAGGTCAGTTCAATTCCGTTTTTAATTACCCAATAAATTGACTGGGCGAATTCCACAGTCACGTGAAATTGATCATTGTAGCGTTAGCAAACCAATAGTTTCTTACTTTTGCAGCAGCTACAGCAAGTGAATAAGAGCAGCAAAATTGGAATATCTGTTTACTTTAATGCAGCGAGAAGCCTAGTAGTAGTAGTAGTAATTATCAAAATAAAGCTACATGTTTTACCTGAGTTTCGCTTGCAAACCGTATTTATCCAATGAATCAATGGAAACGGTATGACTGAACTTGATAGTTTTTTATCAGACCCAGAATCAGAATAATGCCTATTGCCTAATATAGCCTATTGAAGAGTGTATCAATTCATAAGAGAGCTGAATGGCTGAATAATTAATTCAGAATAAGAATTATGTAGAAGTCGATTAAATGCCAGATATCTTTATTAAATACTGTTTATTAAGCACTATTAATGAAGGTTAGAATACAAGCAAACAACATAAACATAACCTAAAGCAGTGATGTAAATCTAAATTGATCACAGTGAAGAACTGGTGGATATTATAGAATTCATTTCATTTATTGTTATAGATTATAATTTTATAGGGAGTATTAAGGCTTTAATTAATTATTAAACATTGATAATTCCAGAAAATATCAGAAGCAGACGACGAAAAGCGATTTCATGATAAAATTTTTGTCTTCACTGCCATCGTATAATCGCATACCGCCAAACTCAAATCACCGGTTGAATGTTATCGTGCGAAATCATTAGATTCAATGAATAAATAATTATTTTGCAATTTGTAGACGTTTTCAAGGTCTCAAAATATCATCAAGTATGCATAATAAACCGAAGAATCAACGAAAAATAGTACCAAATATTAAATCATGGTAGATTTTCAATAAAAATTCTAAACCATGATTTTTAACACGAATTTTAGGGTTTTTCAGTGATAGTTCAAAAACTATAATACTTATAATTCTGAAACTTGTTTCAAACGATTCTTCAGATTATTCTGCATAGCTGGACATCAATTTTCTGTTTTCACTCCCTTTAATGACTTCAGAAAAAAATAAAATAACATGCAAAATTGACATTTTCGAGAGCGTGTATTTGATTTAACGGATGGTTTCCGGGTATGGGTTTATCAGATGTTCCTATCCTAGATTTTGATAAAGAATAACCTCCCCAAAGGATATTTTGATAAAATAAAGTTGAATATTTTTTTAGTTTTATTTTTTTATCTAAACAACCTCAACTCCTAAGTACTTGAAACTATTTTCATTCAATTCTTCGTCAAATTTCCCATGAAAAAAAACCTTTTTCCTACAACTGCTCGTAAAGTAGTTCTTTACGTACTGAAATCTAATTGTGAAATACCTCTTTACTGCTCCGCAAGCGGTAAAGTACTTTACGCTCGCCAGCTGTTTTCTTTACGCTTCTGTTTTGATTTTGATGTCTTCTCATTGGTGGATCACTGAATCCGTGAAATTCACATAACCTCAAAAAAGGCGAACGCTAACCAAATCCGCGCATGGTCTGTGATGTTACAAACTACAAGCTTCTATTGTGTTGGAATCCAAAACTGCAGTTTTAGGAAAAATATTGTATGCAATTCGCGCGTGAAGCTTCTTTATCGCTCTCGCAAAATTACTGAGCTCCGCTACGCGTCGCGCAGTAAATGTTTTGGCTCGAGCGATAAAGTCGCGCTTCACGCTCTTAATACATAAATAACTATTTTATACCTCCTCAAGCCCTGAAAAGCTCAGGATAATCAAAATTCTATTTTTTCATGATCGTGCATCTCCTGACAATTTCGAATGTCCTGAAACTTGTAGGATGTTTCATGATCTGAAAGTGTTATCAAACCTGGAAAATTAACCGAGGAATCGAATAAAAATAATTTCAAGGGTGTAGCTCCAGTGGTTTTTGAGAACTCAGTGCATAATCACTAAAATTCCATATTTTTCAACATCCCGTTTTTTGTTTTTTGAGGATAACTCAAAAAATACAGAAGCTACATCCTTGAAATAGGCTCTAATCGATACCTCAGCTCATTATACATTTAATAGCACCTATCGACAACCTTGAAATACCCTGACAATGTCAGGAAAAATAAAAATAATAAATATTTTTGCAATCTTCCCCGATTTTTTACTCAATAACGGTGCATTTCCGGACATGTGTTCATTAGACATTTTTATCCTACTTTTTTGAGTAGAACCTCGCACATTTCTTTTTTTTGCGATATCTTGCCGAAAAAATTTCAAAAAAACGGACGTGTGCTAACTTTGACATTTTAATATGCAAATTAGCTATCGAAATGAGTATCGACATATCGATGTACCCTCAGTCGACCATGTAGTATCGATATATCGATAGTAGTGAAATCTCGCTTTTTAACGTATGTAGTGCTACGATTCAGATCTGATCTTTCGATTCTTTCAAATTTTGCATTTCCAAGTTGTTTTTAATCAATTTTTCCCCCGAATTATCATTCTCATGATAATTGAGCATAGTTCAATCGATTTCAAATACGATTCCATTTGTATTTTGATGTATTTTCATTTTCTCAATAAATTCAGCCAGCTTTCAACTTACCTTTTCAAAAAGGGTACCGTACTGTACACAAAACTTGGAAAAACAAATAATGGGTGTTTTGAAAACGAAAAAACAAGTACAAAATGTAGAAATTCAATCATTTATTAAAAAAAAAAAACAAATTACAATATTTACAAATAATTCATTACAAAACGAAACAAATATGGTATAAATACAAATTACATGTACGAAATAATGGATCACAAATAATTATTTTTGAACATAATAATTATTGAAAATAAACTTTACTAGTGAATTCAACACCTACTTCATGGTCATTTCGAATTATTGTAATGCTTCCTCAAACATGCTTTCTAACCTGATTCAGTAGGCTTCCAGCCATGTTTGAGGAAGCATTTTAAAACAATGTGAAATAGCCATCACATGAATAAGTGTTGAATTCGCTAGTAAAATATATTTTCAATAATTCTCTGTGTTTAAATATCAGATAAAAAGTGATATGGAACTAGATAGATAGATAGTTTATCCTCAAATAAATTTACAACAAAATAACATTTCAATGCCTATTACTAGTCCAAAAAAATTCAATATAGGCCTAAGCTATATAGAAACTAAATAAAAATACAAAACTATATTATTTACTGAAATAATTTTTGAGAACATACATTCCAGCACACAAGGACTACGACAAATAATTATTTTTCATATATTTTACAAGATAAATGATAAAACTATACAACACTAGGTAGATTCTTTTCTAAAAAACTATTACTAGTCCAAAACAATTCAATACACGGTATATAGAAACTAAATTTTTGAGAACATACATTCCAGCACACAAGGACTACAAGAAATAATTATTTTTGATATCTTTCACAAGATAAATGATAAAACTATACAACACTAGGTAGATTCTTTACTAAAAAATAAAAAAACATTATTCACAGAATGTATTACAATACAGATCTTTGCAATAGTTTAAACTTGCATATTCATCTAGATTGCTCTTGCACAATAAGTGTCACCATATAGACAGTTCTAACCTAGAGACGCCTCTGCTGTTTATGATAAAATTACGAATAAACAATGTAACTTATTGCTAGAGCGCTCCTCTAGAGCAATTTAGACTCTTGCTACATGATTGTAGACTAACACCGTCTTGTTCCAATCTGAATCTAGCAAGTTTAGATCGGTCTAGGAGAGCACTCTACTGCAATAAGTTGCACCATTTACAACGAGAATAGGCTGTTTTTTTCAATTATCAATGATAAATAGAATATTTACCTCCAATACAGTAGAGCGTCAATTAGGGAATAGCCGCGAGCCGTAGCAGGTATCTGTTCAATCAGATAGATAAGCTGCGTTCTCGCAGGTCCTGTTTGTAACGGTGACCGATTAGATTGGCCAGCAAAAAAGACACTGTTCTTTGATGAGAGAACACTGCTCACTTCCCGGTAGTTCGGAGGTCCAACTGTAGGTCCAACTCATAAATCACCATCATCCAACTCATTACCCACGCACAGGTCTCAGACCTATGTGAGCTTCATCCTCAAAAAAAATTATACCACCATCGCAAAATCAAGCTCATGCTACAGAATGGTAGTATTCACACAGCTCAGTCTGTCATACACCATTCCACAGCGTTTGTTTGATTTACGACGGTGATTATCGTTGGTTGAGTTCTTGGGAGCCTTGCCGTTTACCGGTAAATGAAATTTCACTAGAAATTCGAGTATCTGATTGGTCTATTCAAATTAATGGACTAAAAAATTTTAATAAACCAATCAGAAGCCATAATTTCCGGTAACATTTTATTTACCGGTAAACGGTAAGGCTCCCATGAACTCAACCATTGAGTATTGGAAGCTGTACGCTGTACAAGCACCCTTAGGTAGGCTTACCACATTCTTCCAACCCTAATCCCGGTATTTTTCCAGAGAGTAAAAAAAGAAGTATGAAACATGCTGAACAAACTTATTTTGATTTTTTGGATGTATTTTCTTTTCTACAAGAATATATTTACCAATATTAAGTTCTTGTTTATATTAAATAATAATTCTATCGGTCTTTTGAAATAAAATCAATTTATTTTCTATGGGCTCAATAAAAAAAAAATACTGTATTAATCCTATCAGAATGAGACTATTCAGACAATCAATTAATTACAAATAAAATATATTTTTTATTGACAGAAAAATCAAGAACAAGGGAAAAGATTGTAAAATTTTACTGTAAAAAATATTTTTTTTTTCGGAGGATGAAGCCCACATAGGTGTGAGACCTGTGCGTGGGAAATGAATTGAACCTACAGTTTTAGGTGAGTTCCGAACCACCGGGAAGTAATTTTACAGCAGAGAACAGTCTTTTTTGCTGGCCAATCCAATCGGTCACCCTTACAAAGAGCGCCCAGGAATTTCGTAGGTTATCTCTGATTGAACAGATACCTGCTACGGCACTCGGCTATCACTTCCCCATATTTGATGACTTCCAGCGCTGCTTCCAAGAATGGGTAGCTGCCCAAGGGAACTACTTTGAAGCGGATAACATTTTTGTTTGAGAAAAACAAAAACTTTAGTTTGTATGCAATCTCATTACTTTTCTCACAAACCCCGTATGACAGATTGTAGCAGGGTGTATACCACTGTTCCACAGCATGCGTTTAATTTTGCAATGGTGATTATCATCGAGTATGCTCTATTGTCCTCCAATCACCCTTATTTACTATCACATCAAGAGAAGAATGTAAAATATCACTTAATTATTGCTGCATTTAAAGAATGCTGAAATTTATTAGATTTAAAATTATTTTAACAGACAATAACAAACGTTGAGTTCATAGGAGCCTTTCCGTTTACCAGAATTTTACCGGAAACTAACTTACGGCGTCTGATAGGTCTATTCAAATTTTTGAACGTCTTCAATTTTGAATTTAAATTAATGTTTAGCGGTTAATAGAATTTAAAAAAATAAGGCGCCTGATTGGCTAATTCATGTTTTTGAACGTCTATGAATTTGAATAGACAAACCAGAACCCTTAATTTCCGGTAAAGTTCCCATGAACTCAACCAATCAATGCAAAGATGCAACAGGCTGAGTTCAAAAGTTCTCCGAAAATATTTTGACTGTGCTATGTTGTCTTGCCTAATAATTTGCCAGGAGCATAAAAATGCTCCAGATGTAAATGGGTGATAAAGAAATAAACATTCATCAATTATTTTATAATTTTTCTCAATTCAATTTCTAAAACTCACATGTTATCTTGTGATATGAAGGGAGTTACACCAATAACTGATAAGTGATACTTGCATTCTTTTACAATACTTGAGTTAAAAGTAAATGAGTATGGCTTTTATTGGTGAGGAGACCCTTTCGGGTAGTTCCACCTCGCCGCTTGAGCCATGTTATTGGAAACATAGTGGACCTACAATTTTAGGTGGGTTTCGAACCAACGGGAAGTGATTTTACAGCAGAGAACACATTCTTCCTTTTGCTGGCCAATCCAATCGGTCACCCATACAGAGAGGGCCCACGGGAGGGTTGCTTATCTAATCTGATTGAACAGATACCTGCTACGGCTCACGGCTATCACTTCCCTCAATATTTGAGTTCGTGGAATTTTATCAGAAAGTAAGACGACTGATTGGCCTTTTTAAATTTTCGAACGTCTATGAATTTGAACAGACCAATCAGACGCCTTAATTTCCAGTAAAATTCCGTTGACCGGTAAACGGTAAACCTCTCATGAACCTAACCAATACATAATTTGATGATCATGTTTACAATGACTGAAATTAACATGTACAGTAATATTGTGCATGGAAAATACAACAACTTTGATAAAATTGAGATTCCCAGAAACAGAAGTCGTGTCACTAGAAAATTCAGTAGCAGATGATTGATACGATGTAGGTAACTGGAAACTAGCTTTGCATAGTTCTGAAACAAACAAAAAATTCAAATTTAAAAATTTAGAAATCAAAAATGTTCAAACATTACTCAGTAGACCTCTAGCCATATCTCAGGGAGCATGACAACAATGCGAAATGGCCATCACAAGAGTAATGAATATAAGACGAAATTGTGACAACCACATTTATTAAAAATAGTGAGATACTAGTTTCGGTTGTTAATCTCAAACAAACTAAAACTATTATATTAGTTTACAATATATAGTTTTAGTTTGTTTGAGATTGATAATGGTATGACAACCGAAACTAGTATCTCACTATTTTTAATAAATGTGGTTGTGATAATTTCGTCTTATTATTCATTACGGATACCTTCCACTATATCACCTTCGCCACTACAAAGAAAATCACAAGAATATGTAAGTATCAAATTTACTCTTCAAGTATTATCCTCTATATAATAAGCGGCTACTTGTTATCTGTCGACGAAATTGCAACGATGGAGAATAAGGGATTGAAGAAGGAGCGAAAAGAGGAGAGCAGGAGGTAGTGAGGAGGAGAAGGAGGTAGAAGAGAAAAGGTTGGAGAAGGTGAGAGGAGGAAGAGGTAGAATAGGAAGAGTTGGAGATGCGAGAGGATGAGGAGGAGGAGGAGGAGGAGGTGGAAGGGGAGTATGATGTGGTACAGAAGGGTGAGGAGGAAAAGGAGGAGGTGGTAGAGAAGGTAGAGGAGAAGGAGGTATAAGTTTTTTGATTTTCCTTTCAACATTTTCAAAATTAATATTTAAAACACAAAAGCCAATTAAATAAGGAGTTTAATGTTAGTTAACTAACCGTCGTAAGTGCAACAGGTTTATTTCTGTTGCACAAAGATCCATTAATTAATTTTCGTTAACCCAACGGGCACAATCTGGCTACACTGTAATTTGATCAACAGCTGATTCTGAAGTTGAGAAAAAATATGAATTAGAAACATTTCATTGTGAATTATTTGAATCATTATTCAACTATCTTAATATTATTATATTCTTAATAGATTTTATTCAAATTGAAAGGTTTTCAACATCTACGACCTAATTTGCAGTTCTGTTTTCTGGTACAATAAACATAACCTATAAAATTTAACTTCACGGGCATTAGTGAGATTTTAATCATCGGGCGGTTAAAAAAATCGGGCGGTGATCGGGCGGTTAAAAAACTTTTACGCCCGTTAACCTAATCGGCGTTATCGCTTGTAATTGTCCTTTGTGCGTTAGAATTTCTATAGAATGATGTCATTTTATGTGGATTAAATTTAATTGGATTTTGTGCAACCGGCCATTAGTCTTCTTCTCCCAAATTTTATTTTTAAATTAATTGAATATATTAAAGGAAAGCCTAATATAAAGTACCTGGATTTAGTGGAATTTGTCTTCAGATTTGAACTCTCTTTGTCAGTCATGCACCTCCTTTGGATGACGATTCTTCATTTTCTCCTTCTTCTCAATCTTCGTTTTTCAAGTTAACCAGAGTATTGAAAACTGAAAATTAAACAAATTAAATTATTAATTACTTGAAGCATGGAGAATACAAGTGAAAACTGGATAGAGTTTGGAACTCATATCAATTTCAACTACGAGTGCTTCAACAGTGGAGCATTCTATACTCGATGATAATCACCATTGTAAAATCAAACACATGCTATGGAATCGTGCTATTCATAGAGTAGTGCATGTTCCACTGTGCAAGTACCAAAAAATTATCTAGCACCTATTTCATTTTTTTAAATTTTTGACAAAAATAGATGTTGATTACAGTACCATATCTTAAAAATAATAATTATGACGCTGTCAATTCAACTTGGGTGCTACAATAAATTAACATTATTTATAAAATGTTTAACAATATCAATATTGGTTCTAATCGGGCAGCCACAGTGGTGTAATCGGTTAGGGTGCTTATCTGAGACTGACTGCTAATCCTGCGGTCACAAAATTAATTAATTTCGATAATGAATAATTAGACGAAATTGACACAACCACAATTATTAAAAAATATTGAGAAACTAGTTTTGGTTGATATATCATTATCAATCTTGTAATGATACTTTTTTAAGGTTATTATAATAATAATGCTTTTAAACTCTTTAATTCAATTAAAATGTCGTTAAAGGTCGTATGGTTAGTAAGTCGACCTAACCTCTTGATATTGTGTATCAATAGTCTATATTGACATATTGACTTATTGTAATCGAAAACAAATAATCAAATATGTCACTTGAAGGTTATGTTGTATTTTCATGTACGGTATCATAACATAATATAATTTCTTTATATTGTTAGGATATACTAATAGACATTTAATAAAACACAAATTTATGTATCGTAATTTAATTTTGCTATTTGTGTCACAATCAATGCCAACGTGCATTTTTCTTTTAAATGTTAACGTAGTCATTCAGTTAACTTGCCTAGTTTAGTTTTGCTGATGTGGACGCATTTGGGTGGAAACTGGTGCCACGAGATAAAGCTTTCCGTTTCCTGGGCACTTGCTTGGGGAACATTGGTCAAGTCAGTCCAGTTTTAACTTCTCATAAATTTTTAGAGTTGCAGTGCTTTGAGAAACTAATAATTGTAATGTAACTTTGCATTTCCAAATTATTTAACTTTTGTATTGTGCATTGTGACCAAAGTTCATGAATAATTGAAAGCAGAACACCATACAGTATTTACAGATAAGTAATAGTAATAAGTTGTAGTTGTAAGATGATGTAATTTCAATAGCGTCCATTTCATACCTTGTGTATTTTATTTTAGGATTTCCATTGTTCATGTATTTTAAATATGTCTCATGTTAGGTTTTATTTTGTTAGAGTATTGTTCAATAATAATCCATGTGTAGGTTAGGGAAAAATAATAATTTGTTTCATATTTGTAACATTAGAATTAGGTGGCTACTAGTCCACAGATAAAAAGTGTATGTATTTTCAAAATTTTTGTTTATTCGTTCATGGATTGTAGAACCCTTTCATTTTATCCAATATCATAACAGAATTGAGGTGCCGATTGTCGAGTCCGTTGGTACAGTGTTTCATAGGCCAACCCGCACATTAGTATAACCTATTGTGAAAAGGGGGCACTGCAATCTCAATCAAACTAAAACTAGAGCACAGAGAAGCTTAATATATAATAAACATTTTAGAAGCTTTGGAGATAACTAGGTTGGTAAAAAACGATTCCAATACTAGTTTAAATGACCAGATTTATTTTAACCAATTCAATACAACTAACTTGGTCTCATCATAATTCCAGCCTACATTTAAAAAACGGTTCTTTCATGTATTTCTCGGTTGATCTTGACTGCATTTCAGTGAGTTTCTAATTTTTTAGTTTTAATTTGATTCAATTCTAGCCTTATTATGTATTTTTCTTCTTTGTTGCTTTCTAGATGTTCACAGTTTTTAGTTATTGATTTGACTCGTATTTTTACTAGTTACTCCTTCCACCAGGGGGCGTGACTTGTCAGCCAATCACAACCTTTGATGAAGGTCAACCTCTTTCTCGCTTAGCCAATAGTATCATTCCATGTTCAGTATATATTAAGCTTCTCTGTACTTTAGTTTTAGTTTGATTGAGATTGATAATAGTATATCAACCGAAACTAGTTTCTCAATATTTTTTAATAAATGTGGTTGTGATAATTTCGTCTAATTATTCATTATGAATACCTTCCACAATATCACCTTCGCCACTACAAAGAAAATTCATTTCCGTTCAGCATGGCTTATTTTGTGTCACCATTCGCCTCATTTTTTTTATGAGGATGAAGCCCACATAGGTCTGAGACCTGTGCGTGAGTTGAATGATGGTGATTGATGAGCTGGACCCACAGTTTTAGGTGGGTTCCGAACCACCTAGAAGTGATTTTACAGCAGAGAACAATGTCTTTGGCCAATCTAATCGGTCACCCTTACAAAGAGTGCCCGGGAGAACGCATTTTATCTCTATCTGATTGAACAGATACCTGCTACGGCTCAAGGCTATCACTTCCCTACCCACGCACAATTCTCAGACTCATGTGAGCGTCATCAGCAAAAAAATAAATATATTTAAAACCATACTCCCATTAACTTTGCTACTATGGCAATTGAGGAAATATGCTGAAGGATAACAAAAAGTGTCTGGACAAAACTACGTTAACTGTAGTGCTAATAACAACCTGAACACTATGTGCATCTGCATGCTCTAAAAAGCAAGATTTGGGTTTCAAAGATGGGTGCGCACAGTGCAGCATAACTTTCAGTGGCCGGGCACCCCTACTTTTAGGAGACCCTCATTGATGAACAAACTAAAAGATTTCAACATACAAAATCTATTTATTTCCACACTTTTCATTTTTCATAATTGGAACAGGAGGAGGAGAAGAAGTGGAGAATAACCGTAATATACAAATTATAAAACCTATATCGTTAATATTCAATTATGAAACGAGAAATGAATTCATTGGTTTTTTGAATTTTCAATAATTGACTTCAAAAAATCAATTTCTTCTCCTTTTTTCTTTCTCCAACCCATTGGGCCTTAACATTGTCGGGAGTAGCTCGACCCTTCTTCTCCCCTCTCTCCTAACACCAGTCAATCTCCTCATCTTATCAATATAATCAATTTAAGAGAAAATTAAATATTTTAAACACTCACCAGAGAAAGCAGATTGCAGTTAACACTCATGATGTTTGATTCAAAATGGCCGGCAACAGACAAGTTCATCCCAGGATGCAGCTCAGCACTCATGATTTGTTTTGTTTATTCACTCCAATGAGAATTTTGTATTTTGATAAATTTGACGTCTGATAAACCTGAAACAATAAATTCATAGGAATTTCTAAAATTTCAAGTATCACAGTTCATTGTGTAATGCAATACAAGCCATTCCCTTTTTCAGCTGCACTTCCGAATATAGTCCAGTGAAATATTCGACTGAAAGATCGATAGTCGATAGACTAGGATAGCTTAGGGATTGATACGGATATCGACTATCGACTATTGATTCTATCATTAGATTACTTCGCTGGACTGCATACGGAAGTGCAACTCTATTTTTTGTTATTTTCTCTGTTCAAGCCTTCAAACTTGGGACAGATCTTATGACAATTCCAAGTATAGAAACAATTCTGATCATGAAATAATAAGGATTTAAGTTGTGTTGCTCAGTTCTGAACACAGTTCAACTTTCAACTCCTTGTGTTAAGAAAATGTATTCAAATAATTAAGATTGGTTACTCATACACTTATCCACCTTAACGTCACAAAATTAGACGGCTCTGAAAAATTGCAGTGTTGCAAAATGTGGGATCATGCATGCCAACAGCTAATGTAAGAGAATCACCGGGTCTTTTGCACAAAACCCCGCATTTCTTGAAAATCGTCATTGAACCTATTCTGGTGGCCAATACGATATATATCTTCAAATATTTTATCAAACAGGTCAGGTTAGGTTAATCTTACTTGTAGTATAAACTCTATAGAACATTTTTAATTCGGGGTGAAAGTGCAAAAGACCCGAATCACCAACAGCAATGCACGAACACCACACCACACAACACAACACCACTTGTACCTTGTTGCCTGGTCTAAATGTCTGACGCTGGCAGTATGGGGTAATTCATCAAAACAAAACCTTGATATGGTGTTTAAGATCCAAAAGAAAGCTGTTAGGTGTATGGAAAGAGTGAATAGATTAGACTCATGTAGGCCGTTGTTCAAGAGACTTGGTCTCCTAACTGTAGCCTGCTTATATGTGTATGAAGCTACTTTATATGTAAGAACGAATGATATTAACCAAAATCTTGACATACACGATTATAATACAAGAAGCCGAGGAGATTATCACTTCGTGAGTCACAATAGTAGCTTATTCAAACAAAAACCTAGTTATATTGGTAGGAAACTCTACAACAAGCTACCGCAGTTTTTAGTCTTGAAAATATAGAAATATTTAAAAAACAACCGAAAAAATATTTAGTTGATAAAGCTTTTTAGTGTACAAGAGTTCCTTTCAAATCAAATTTGTTTTTTTTTCAAATTTAAGCCTCACCTGAATTAATTAATATAGTAATTGTGGTAACTCAACTAGTGCATAAGATAGTATAATTGTTGTTAATCTGACTCTGGAGTCTCCAAGACGTAATCTACAAAAAAATGACCTGTCACTGCCGTCAGTTGTTTTTTTTCACTACACAGCCAGGCCCGTGCTGGGTATGTCGAGAGGGCGGGGGACAGAAGTGACGAGGGCGCCAGCCATATAATCAGTCAAGCACCGCGTATAGTTCACAAAAAATGAACTTGAAAACCCCTGCATTTGTAGATTAGGCCTACTACTACTCGTTTTTCGGTTAATACCATCATAAGACGTTCTAGAACAAAAATTTTAGAACCCAAAAACAATTTCCATTTTTAAACCTTTTGATGCACGGTAATAACGTATCTGGATTTTCCTTTTACCATACGAAGAGTGGAGGATTTAAAGTAAATCTGGACATTGATTGACATTTTACTATTTATTTATGTTTAAATCAAACAAAGACCTCCAAAAACATCAACACATGTCGGGATTCTAGTGTTGTGTGTAAAATTAGTTTCTGTACTTCTAACTTATAAACCTATATTTTTCAATTATTTAAAAGTTAAATAAATTTCCGATACTTATTCAAATTATTTTAAAATGTAGAGCAACATGTTTAGCTCTGTTATAATTCAAAGAACATAAAAGAAAAACTGTTGGCACTATGAAAATATTTAGAAAAATCCTAAATAATAATACAATTATAAAACTGCGCTACAACCCACAATCATGAAACCTGAATTGAACTCAATAATAATCTACTTATTTAGATGATCAAAAGTCTTCTCATTTCAGAACTTGATTCACATAGTTTATCAATGACCAAACTTGAGTCAATGTTAATCAATATCTCTCTCCGTGTTCATCAGGACAAATGCCTCTAAATAATTGTCATCAGTCATTGTTGCTCTCAATCTGGTCTTTATTAACTTTAGCTTTATCAGGTAACCAGTGTTAGTGGAATCAGGGGAATCGTTAGTTTGTACACTTTGTACAGTTCCGTATATTAAAGAGAGTAGCCTACATATTATAATCCACTATCACTTCAAATGCACATTTGATACAGGAGTTCATTTACGTTTTACTGTGCAAGCTGAGAAGTCTTCATCATGCTTTCCTACAGTTTCTTTGACTTCTTCATCTTCAAGTAGACTTAAATCGTCATCCATATACTTTCAATTCCGTGAATGTTTTCAGAACTTTCACACTTTTCAGTCTCATCAGTACAATAATCTTGCTCAATTGACTTCCTGCTTATACTGGGCCAAACATTCATGAACGATATACGATTTCTTCTCTAAGCTTGTCTTTGTCAACAGATGAAATCAATGCACTTACTTTGTCCAAGGAATTTTCTGGCAATTTCGCCTTCAGTTGATCGAATCTTCTAGGATCGAAGACAGTCAAATACAAATAGAGCAGTCTATGCTTGGCGAAACTGTTTTCCATTGTTTGATTTATTTTGTCTACAATGCAGTTAAAGACATTTCTCCTGTGCATTTACATATAGACATAGCATGATTTAGTCGCTGTACAAAGGAATTAAGGTTGAGAAAGAAAAACACATATGAGAAATACATATAATTTTTAAAAAAAAATTACAACTAGAAAAATCAATTGATTAACTAAAAGTATCTTCTTCGAAAATAGATTCTTACTGTTAAAAATAATACTGTATAAAAATAATCTAAAGCAGTAATAGGAAATATGGACGTGGAAACGGTGGAAAGGAACTCAGGAAGTAAAAATATCTTAACTCCATTTGTGTATGTGTCTGCAAGTACGAGAGTATTTTAGGGAAATATTGCAATATTGTGATTGTATTGTTATGAAGGACCATGCGACCTCGCAAAGGAGCTTGTCTTTCAAATATTTAATAAAACTGTAATGTTTATTTTGTAGACGGCAATAATACAGCTAAGATAATATGGACCACAAAAATATAGATACGGTAAATCTAGAAATAAAAAAATATTTCAAGTAAGCAATGTAGACTTAACAAGGTTGCCAAACATTATCAATGACTTAGTTGCCAAGTGCGAAACCAACCAGAGTATGCATTCATCAACCAATCAACATAAAAATATCAGCCAATGTCAACAAACAAACCTGCGGGGGAAATTATGACTATGAGTCAATGAACCCAGAAATATTCTTACAACTCCACCCCTACCCGCCAATCTATATAGTTGAATCAGAATTATTAATTTTAATTTTGTTTTGTGACTGCCATATGCCATGATCTTAAAATAATAATACTTTGGTTTCACGGTTTTACATTTACACTTAATAAATAAGGAATTAATTTATACAGCCTTATCTAGCATTTATTAGGCCCATACATAATGAGGAACATGGTATAATCCATTTCTTAACTTAAAGAAAATTTGTTGAATTATTCATTCATTTACCTTCCAGACAAAATATAATACATTTATACTCTAGCCTAAATTACAAGTGTTTTCTTACATCAACTGATTAAATATTTTTAAAGGATCAACTATTTTAATGAAAAGTCTTTATGAAACTATTTTGCAAACAAGTTGTCACCGAAATATTAAAAACTAAGTTACCTGAACTGAAACTGAGTTGCAGTATTTGTTATTTGTTTAAAACTACAAACAAAAGGACAACCTAAAATGCAGTGATATATTCTCAAATATTTTGAATGAATAAATAATTTTTTTATTGAACCTTGTCTTATGAAAGTATTTTTATCCGGAACGACAACAAAATTGAGTTGGCAAGTACAGGTTATATGAGCCCTGTCGCTGAGCTAATTTATCCAATAAATTTTAATTTGAAGAGTTTATGTTTACAGTTCACTTAACTAAATAACTGCGAGTCTGTGACAACATTAAAAGCTAAATCCAAATGAAGATTGGTACAAAACCTACTATCACCTCAAATTAAGTACAATAATCACTTTGTAACCTGCCGACAGTCCGGCACAGGAACATAACGACACAACAGACGACATCCACTTACTTACCGCCCTCACCAGCCTACGCGAGCGCCCATCGGTCAGGTAGTGCGTATTGCTAGCAGGTTTTCCAACCTTCTTGTAGCAAATATAAAATTTGCTACGTGAAGGGCGGCAACGGCACCAGAGTCTTCTTAAATTAAATTATTTCGCTAAACAAAACGTATTTCAAGAGTCCAAAATAATGCAATGGATAACATGAGTTAATATACAAAAATCTAGATTTTTCGTTCGATGACGAGAGGGCGCCGTTTGGCCTTGAAGGCGAGGGCGCAGGGGGACACGTCCCCCTGTCCCCCCGGGCCTGTAACACAGCAATTCATGAGTAGCTTAATTTCATGGCATGAAGTATAAACAATAGAATATGGATAATAATAAATGTATTACCAATTAATTACCATAATGCACTAAATTCCTCCAGTATGTTCTAAATAAGGGTGCCTGCTGCCCGGTCACTGAAAGCTGAGCTGTGCTGGGGCAGCTTTAAAACTGAAACAATGGTTGGATACAGTTCGATATCCCATCCAGTGAAATAATCGCACGAGTTTCGATACAAGATGGAAGTATCGATACTGTTTTGCTTATCAACACATCTGTTCTGTATCATCCGAATGATACAAAACAGCTGATAACGTGTTATGTTGCGTTTTAACTACACATTTACACTTCGAGGACGATTTGCAGTCGTTAATTGACTGCAAGTGTTAAATTTACGACAAAAAGATAATATTAACAACGCAGATCGTCATGGAACAAGAAATCCAAAAATTTTAAACAGTTTTTCTTTCAAAAATTGTCTGTGCAGACATCAGGCAAAGCCCACCAAGCCTAACAAATATAATATGGTTAGCAATATGCTTGTGTATTTTGCAGGAGGACACCATTTGTATGACTGTAGTTTTGTCTGACCTAGTAAACAAATGTCGTGTTTGTATGAGGTGGTTCAGTCAAGACCATATAAATCAACACATGTGCGACATTTCACGCATGTGCAGAAGCGTAGTCTGCGTGAATGGAACGAAGTGGAATGGAAACTGGAATGGAACTGCATACCCAAACCTTTCCTAACCTGGCTAGATGTGACTGAAGCACCTCTGTAAATTTGTCATTGAAACGCAACATACCATTTTATCGGGAGGACACCATTTGTACGACTGTCGTTTTGACCGACCTAGTAAACAGAGGTGGTTCAGTCACATCTAGCCAGGTTAGGAAAGGTTTGGTTATGCAGTTCCATTCCAGTTTCCATTCCACTTCATTCCATTCACGCAGACTATGCTTCTGCGCATGCGCGAAATGTTTGCACATGTGTAGATTTAAAAGGTCATGTTCAGTCACATCTAACCAGGTTAGGTTAGGTTTGGTTAACTAGCAGAACGTCAATCAAACTGTTAGGTCGTCCTACAGGATACCACCCATATTTTGCATATTCAACCCAACCTCACCTAACCCAAAATAGCCTAACCAAACCAAAGCCTAACCTCATAAATCTAATCAGCCAAAGCCAACCTAACTTACCCATAACAAACCAAAGCCAACCTAACCTAGCTTGAACTTTCCAATACCCCTAACTAACCAAAGCCAATCTAACCTAGCCTAACCTAGCTAGGTTAGGATGCCTTTGGTTAAGCTAGGTTGTGTTGGTTAAGTTTGCTAATTCAACCTTACTCCACCTACTTTAACTCAACCTTAACAAACTTGTTCTGTTTCATGAACTGTAATTTCATTTCATTAACATCAAATTATCACTTCAATTTTCATCTGTTATTAGGCGTTTATGCTCAAAATGATTATGATGTTTGTGGTGAGCATGGAAAATACTTTAAAATGATACTATAGAAAGTTGAAATATTGGTAAGCTCTTATTTGGCACTTTTATCATTATTTTGTTATAAGGAAGGATTAATGATGATGGGCTAGGATATGTTTAAATTTAAAAAAACCTGGATTTTATTACTAATTACATAAAATTCCTACCAAAATATGCATTCATTTTCTATAATAAACTCATGCTACTGAACGATAGTTTCGTAATAGGATAGAAATAGACGAAAGCTGAGAAAGGTACAGAATGATACGGAAGAAAGCAAGAGAACGATACGGAGCGGTTCTGTCAACAGGTATTGGCACTAAAACATATTATACGATTCAAATAAATATTATCTTCAATGCCACAAAATGTCACCCAACATGGGTGAAGCCGGGATCTGCGGTGTGTATCATACTAGAGTCGTAGTGTAGCATTCTACGCTATGCTATGAAGGAATCCTCCGTATCATTGTATACGAGCTGTTACTAAACATAGGAAGCTCACCGCTGATGCATGATACAGTCAACAATCTATCTATCTAACTCTAATCTATATAAATAAAATTAGAGTTTTGTCTGTACATTTATCAGAATTGTATATTTTTTGGTTATTTTTACGTTTTATACTTTAAATAAGCCGAAAATAGTCTTATCTCACTTTCTGTCTGTCTGTCTGTCTGTCACGGCCGCAAAGGTATTTTTCGCGGCCTTCTCCTCAAAAACGAGAGCATCGATCGGGATTTTAGTTATTGAACAGTATTGAAAACATTATTGACAATGTCTTTAGCTATAAAAAACTAAATTAACTTTTTTTTAACAGAGTAATAAACGTTTAAAAACCAAGTACTGTGCGATTTTGGATACATTTTACGCGGCCTTCTCCTCAAAAACGAGAGCATCGATCGCGATTTTAGTTATTGAACAGTATTGAAAACATTATTGGCAATGTCTTTAGCTATAAAAAACTAAATTAACTTTTTTTTCAACAGAATAATAAACGTTTAAAAACCAAGTATTGTGCGATTTTGGATACATTTCTTCCAAGTTTTATTACCACATAAGAATAAGAACAAATCACGTAATTTATCATGATATATCAATCAGCTGTTCTCAAATATAAATGGTGGGCCCTTCGCGGCGTTATTTACGCTGTCTGCAGACTTGTGTAGTCGGAGCATTGCAGTCTTTTAGGAAACATATGTCTGGTGAATTAAAGCTCATCTTATGTTTTATCAATTATTTCTTTGTTGAAAAAAAAACAAAATTTTCTAATTTCAATTTATCAAAACAAAAATTAACATTTTAGGAAGGTGCGGTTTGTGCTAGGCTCTTGGGAATTCGCCAGGTAGCACTATTATTACCACATGAGAACAACAACAAATCACGTAATTTATGATGATTTATCAATCAGCTGTTCTCAAATATTCTCTCTGATAACTGTCACTGAATTGTTTACGTCCTAAGTTGTTAACTAAGCTGCTAACAACTTCATGATCGTTGCTATCAAAAAAGCCAAAATATATTTAGTCGTATTTCTAAACATAATCCGTACGAAGGACGGGTAGCTGCTAGTCAATGATTAAGGACTTAAAATATTTTTCGACCGAATATTGCAGCTAATGGGATCCGGGGTGTAGCATTGTTCAGTACCTTCCCGTTACTTTATGAACTCAATTTTCACATGACACCCTATATCAAGCATGAGGAATTCGAGAAAAATACTATCGACAACTAAGGTGCCCCCCTTATTATTTTGGAGGGGGGCTTTTTTTGAAATTTGTGATTTTTTCATCAAACTTATTTTTGCTGGATTCTCTGAGAAAAAACAAATCGAAAAATACCGGGGTTGGTCGCATTCGCAGCAGAACTGAGCTCAGGGGGCAGGAAAACAAATCCAAGATGAGGGACTTAAAATATTTTCTGCCGAATATTGCAGCTGCTGGGATCTGCGGTGTGTATCATTGTAGAGCAAGAGTGTAGCATTCTACGCTCTGCTAGAATGCTAGATTGCTCCGTATAATGTTGAAGAACCAGTTACTAAACACAGGAAGCTCACTGCAGATTGTGAGCTGTGATGAGTCATGCATAGAATCAGGGTGGGAGGTCAGTCATCCTCGTCCGCTAACTTGAACCTAAAACTTTTTATAATTACATTAAATTTAAAAAATGAAACATTGTTACTACTACTAGCAACAATTGAATGGTTTTATTTAATATTTAGGATATGAAACCGTTTTATTGTTCTGCCTGTTATCCTTTAACATTTCCATTCTTTTTCAAGAAGTAGCTTTTTTAGTTTACTAGTTTAGCTTTAG
Source organism: Conomelus anceps (assembly GCA_948455865.1). Lineage (NCBI taxonomy): Eukaryota > Metazoa > Arthropoda > Insecta > Hemiptera > Delphacidae > Conomelus > Conomelus anceps. The sequence goes on along the minus strand of OX418227.1, from coordinate 18,235,541 downwards.
AACACTATGACGAGACATCTGCCACAACAGTCTCTGCTGTAATTTTGGCGTTTTATGTCAATAAAGATATTTATTTATTTTTTGGGGTCCGGGCCCAATTAGTGATAAACTAATCAATGAATCAATGATTCATTGTTATAAAGAATAAAAAGGGACGATGATAACCGTATTTATTTGATTTGAATATTATAAAAACTTCAATCATATTCGAAAATGTACAAAACAAATATATATAAAAATGAATACCCAGAAAATTGTTGTTATTAATATTATAAATGATAACTCAAGTCTCACTTATGACATTACCAGAAAGATTATCTGTTAAAAAAAAATAGTTTACATATAAATAATTTAATAGTGCAATGTAACATGAAAAATAGGTTATAATAGAAAAGTAGTCAAGAGTTGAATATCGTTATTCAATTCTGTAGGCCTATCCAAAGCGGATAATTATTTTGTGCAATGAAAATTGTTCATATCACCTAAGATATTTCAGTTTTCGAGTAAAAAGGAATCAATTTGACTGTCTTCAGTATAAAAGTGATGCTTGAACTAGGTGGTTTAATTGTAGTCATCCAATAGTGTAGTTCCACGGAGATTTTTATCCAATCATATCACTTGGCGCCGAGCAGGTAGCGAAGCGGGAGATTTGAAACTTCCCGCAAAGCTTAAGAACTCCTGTATGGTTTTCCGGCTTGAAGAGAACATGGGAAAATTCTACAAAAAATCATGAACGTTTCCCTTCATACTATTAACATTCCCATTAATTTTCAAATCAATCTGTCCAAAATTAAGAGGACGGCAGAATGCTTTTACGCACCTCAGAAATAGCGCACCTCTTTAACTGCTCACAAACATGTCAATTGAATCAAGATCCAGCTGGCATCCATGCAAGAGTCTCAAGGCGCGCTAGTCTGGTGTGTGGGACTACTTCCTTCAGGTCATATGTCCAACCAATATGTTGAGGTATAATTCACTCACTTATGTAACTATTATTTTATAACTGTAAATAACCCAAAACAAGAGTAGCCATATAAATATTAATTGCTTTGCCAATTATTTGGTAACTTTTGGATACCAAATTTGTTATTAAGAGGCCTCCTGCTTCTTCAGCACAGCCAAAGATGTGTTAGTAAAACACGAAACCACGGTCCTGTGACACAAACTGTTAGGGTTTAGTGAAATTTGACAAGTTCTGTTTTGTTTCAATTACCTAGGAATTGGTGGTTGAGGCATCCGTCATTGAGAAAGCCGACAGGTAACCAAAAGGGGTCCTCCTCCCCCCGCGGTGGATCGACGAAGTTCTCCGAGTGATTGACTTTGCCATGAGCCCGAAATACATCCCCAACATGCTCATATGCTCGCCACATGTCTGAGCATATGACCGTGTCAGGGTCTATGTATTTCTGCATCAATGGCAGCAGTGTGTCGGCCGACCGGTCAGGTACCTGCACCGCAAATACCTTACCGGTCGACCGGCTCACCCCGCCAAACACCCACACTTGGAGACGCTGATTCCGAAGCGGCCTCCCTTGGTGGTTCTTCCTTTTAAAAAGGTGGCTTTCGTCAACCTCGACGACATCACCTGGACCTCCCAAAACCTATTCATAGAACAAAAGAAATGTTGTAACATTTGAATAGCATTAGAATATTAAGGATGGAGGTACATACAGTAGGATAGATGTTTTTGGTTATGTAGACTGAAGATGGAGGAATAATGGACAAGGTATAATGCAAGAACAGGAATAAGTTAGTTTGAAGTAACTGACAATTAAAACAAGACAACAATTAAACCAAAAAGAATTTATTAATTCCAAATTCCTTCAAGTGCTATTAATTTATACTGAAGGCTTCCGCTATGGAGGATATTGACAACAGTATTGAATAGCTGATGAAAATCGATGAATGCTGCTGTACTGACATATCAGTTACCACTGGGAATCGAACCACGGACCTCCCAATCAGGAACCCGACCGGCAATCGGGAGGTCCGTGGTTCGATTCCTGGTGGAAACTGATATTTCAGTACAGCGGCTTTCATCGATTTTCATAAGCTATTCAATACTGTTGTCAATATCCGCCATTGCAGAAGTCTCCAGTATGAATTAATATCACTTAAAGGAATTCGAAATTAGTAAAAAAAAAATTGAAGACATGTACTTGTCCTGTTTACTTTTACAAGTAAAACTGGAGCTGAAATGAACCTGTCTGGCCGATGTCATTGAACCTTAGCATAGTCAGAGATTAGTTGATAATAAAATGATTGTAGCCAACTGTACCTCGATATCGTGCCAAGCAGCCTTCATGGACACGTTGCGGAAAAATCACCACCAATACTGGACAGTCTCTCTGTTGACTCTCAGCCAATCAGAGACCTGGAAAGTATAAAAGACCACTTGTTACGTTGCTTTCCGCATGGGCTTCGCCACCATAGGGGGGGACGTGTACTACACCCCCCCCCCCCCCCTATTTTAAATACCAGTCTTGTAACCATCAATATTATATTTGAGAAGTATTTCAGAAATTGGAAAAACACTGACTCCGAATATACATAAATACAGCCGTACAATTACTATGGTCTTTGATTTTATTTTTTAAGTTTATTACAAATAGTTCTGTACAAGTTACATTTCATATATTTAGTGACGAAATAAACCAATTTGAAGCAGGAAAAGGTGCCTGTTTTAATACCTGATTTGAAATTTTTGAACAATTGATATGTAAAAAGATAATATGACAAAGCTGGTTACAATGCGTTTTATGCAGCACAGGTCTTGTCAGTCTATTATTTATTTAAATTGTAATTTATGTAAATAAATTTTCTTCTATATGAAATATATTCAGAAAGCGTGAGACTATAGATATTAATTTAATGGGACATGTTACTTAATGACGATACCCATAAGGTTATTAGAGGTCACAATTATTTTTTCCTGGGGCCCGACAAAGCTGAGTACGGCCCTGCTCACAGCTGTGTCTTAATGAAAACTGAAAAATAAATTTGGCTCACCTGCACTTGCGTGCACTTCGAGATCCATGCAATGGCGGCGTGAACAACGAATCCGTACCCATTGTATACTGTAGATGGAAAAGTTATTTTAAAAACATTGTTTTTTAAAGGTGACAAATTTTACTGTTTTTCTATCGATTGTACCTTCCAATATTGAAGAGAAAATGAAGTTCAGTCACTGGTCAATGATCGTTGAAAAGTTCATTGAATTCATTATTCATCAATAATGTGCTGTTTGTTTTTTAATCATAGAGAAATGAATAGATAAATTAATAAGAAGGAGAAAACTGCAGCATCTTACCGGAAGTTTTCCACAAACGAATTTGTGGTAGGGCTGAATTTGCGTTTGCAGTGATTACAGCGGAAACGCCAGCCCATGCTGTTGCTCACATCCTTCCATGTGACCATGGGCCCTAAGTCGCAAAATGGACATAGTACTCCCTCGTCACGCTTGGGCAGAATCCCCGCATTTTGGAGTATTTCTACACCTCTCGCATTGGCACACCCCAAATGGCTGTCCAGGAATCGTGCTGGAATGAACAGTGTGCTTAGTTGACAGTTATGAAGCGCATTCCATTTCAAATTGAAGTGCAATTTATTAATGAAGTCAATTAATCAATTAAATCAATCAATGAAAGATACACCTTAATTAATTCGGAGTTATTGGCCTACTGAGAGGGTAGAAGCTACAGTTCAGTAGGGAAAGTAAAACAATTATTAGTTCGATTCGTAGAAAGCAAGTCATAAAGTAATGAAATTGAATTTCAAAGCATAATATTATTTAAGTAGAAATAACAATAATTTAATGAGAATTGCCGGTCGGGCGCAATTGGGAGGTCCGTGGTTCGTTCCCGGTGGTGACTGATATTTTTGTACAGTTGCATTCATCGATTTCAATCAGGTATTCAATACTGTTGTCAATATCTGCCATTGCGGAAGTCTTCATTATAAACTAATAGCACTAGAAGGAATTCGAAATTAATAAATTCTGTTTATGTATATTTGTCAGGTTGTTTAATTGTCAGTCACTTCAAACTAACTTGTGTAAATAATATAAATTGCTTATAAACGGTTCAATGATAAACCGAAAGTTAAAAGAAGATCTGTGATGTTTTCCATTACTAGATACTTTATGAACAATTATATATCACAACAGAAACTGAATTTGTCAGTTGCGATATTAAAATGTTAAAAGAAGAATATTAGTCTCCGAAGAGCAATGGAGGGTCACATCGACGAGAATTGAAGATTATTGGATGAATCGTAAGAAAGCATCCATTGATTGAATCATTAATTGATTATTTAATGTATCCCAAACTGGGTGAGAAAAAAAAGAAATTATGACAAAAAGAAAGAAATTTGTTGCGATAGCGCAACTATATTATAGATAGTGTAACAATTACTTTAAATATTTTTAAAATGACAACATGTTACCCATTGTAAGGACATCAACATGACAACGCCGAAGATAAGATAACCTAACCTAACCTAAACCTACAACACTACCGATCCAGTTGTTGCAAATGAACATATCGCATTTCAGCCTATGTGAGTAAATATTTTTTTATTCTCAATAAAAATTTAATTAAATGTTTTATTTTTGTATTTATAATATTGTAAAGTAAACAATAATAAACTACATTTTGTTTACAATACGATTCCAGACATCAATTCATGCGTTAAAATGCAGTTTTATACAGACACTTTGATACGCAAAACATTTTTGTTACACAATTCCAATCGATAGTATGAAGTATCGATATCGACACTTCCATTCGGTATCGAAACTCATGCGATTATTTTACTGGATGGGATATCGAGCTGTATCCCAATGGGATCAATGGGATTTGATGAACGCCGAGCAACTGACACAGCTTTTGGTGGCCAGAAATTTATTGAAAACTATTGGTTTAGTTTTGAAACAGCACAGCTTTTAGTGGCCGAGCGCCTTTATGATTGATAGGGTTTAGAGAATGGGAAACATGCATAGAACCGGTAAAAGTTGTCATTCAATAAACTCAATACTAAGCACATTTAGAAAGGTAAATCAGCATGTACTTCCCACCTGAAATATATTTTAAATAGAAATAATAGAAATTCAAGAGTGAAAATAACCTAAAAATCACTGAAACTGTGAACAATTGTCATTTTTGTCAATGATCACAGTCGTTAGACAAATTAAGAGAAATTTAGAAATACAAATCTGAGAAAGTATCTTTAAGCTCAAGTTCTTGACTCACCTTTGATGATTTTCGTAATGAAGGTTAAATAATTGGAAGATAATCTAATAAAACTCCTAAGAACAGCACAACAGAAACAATAATTCATGCAATAATAAGGATTTTACAATCGAAAAGATGAGTACAGCGGCCCATAGACGACCAACCTTGTTGCCAACTCAAGTTGTCAACTTGATGTCCTTGGACACCACAGACTACAACTCAATCTGCAACCTGGTTTGCAACTTTGTTGTCAACTTCAGTTGCCTCATCACTTCGGGTCAAATTAGCCTTTCCTCCATCTAGCTTTCTTGCAAGTAATTAACGTTTTTAACATAGTAGGCCTATTATTAATACGTAATAATAAATTATATTTCGGTCTTATTTCACAGTAATGAGTCAGAATCCTTTGTTATTTTTTATTTTGAATGAATTGTGTGATGATGAAGAGAGTCGCCCAAGAAAAAAAAGAAAAATGTGGATGAAAGAGTGGTACCAACGTACTGAGTTTTCTCATTCTAATTTACCAAATTCAATACAATCCAGGTATTTGGACCTCATGGTCATGGAGGAAGTCAAGTAGATCAAAATACCATAAATTGGGCACGTATTCGTCCTCAGCCCCAGCACCTGACCTGACACTTGCATTCACTTTTTTTAGTTCTCTACGGTAGCAAGTTTTAATGTTGGCGAATCTTTTTTTTAAACTATCTGCATTAGCAGCAGGATCGATTTTAATATACACTTGCAATAGTTTCTCCCAAATCTTTCTTTTTTAACCTATCTTTAAAAACGTCTGACTTTACTTTCCAGAGTTCTGGAAGCTCAGCAGTACAAAGAAATCATTCCAAAGCTCATTATTTGGAATTGTCGTCATTATTACAATTGAAAAAAGTTAACTAAATTTTAAAAAAAGTAAAAAATAACTAATTATTGAAAAGTAAAAAATAACCAACAAATTTATCGTCAAATATAAAACTGCAATGTGTAACTATCAAGAAACAGGACAACAAGTGTACGAAGATGACATGAGATTTCAACTGATGTTGTGAACCTAGTTGACAACCTGCCCACAGACACTACAACAAGTTCGCCAACATAAGGCTCCGCCCACAGAAAATCCAAAGTTTTTAACCTACTTCAAAAACCTGCAACTTCAACACCAACCTCCACTCCAACCAAAATTCCAACCACCAACCTAGCCACAGACACGCAACATGAACTCCAACATAACCAAGGACACCAAGTTGACAACTTGAGTTGGCGACAAGGTTGGTCGTCTATGGGCCGCTGTACCGTACTACAAGAATGGGCACGTTACAGACGTCAGCTGATGATCAATTTCTCGATCAGCTGTTGTACCGTGAAATTTCATTTGGCAGAAATAAAGTAAAATAAGTTACAAAGTTGAGAACTATCTTGAAGTGTCTCATCTAATTCTCCTGTAGAATAAAAAATAATGATTATTTACTGATTTGTGAGGATTGAAAACCTGCTTATAATAAAAAAGATCGTTCCCTGTCATTCGATTAGTTCCTGGAGCGCCAGTTTCAAATCTTGCATAACGGCTTAATAAATCTATGATCTATCCCCAATTTTTTATTAACTGTCCGGTGTTTTTTTTTTTCATAAACTAGTGAGTTGCCCGATTCAATTCAATTTGTTTTTCTAGAATGTGTAGGCCTAATGACTTATCTTCAAATTGAATTTAATAATCTGTAGATTCTCAATCAAACAGTAGACAAAAAAAATCGCCATAGAGCGAAAGTTTGGAGCAAGTTTACCAGTATAGATTCATGGGAAGATAAGTCAACAGATAACAGCAAGTAGCTGTTTATTATATAGGATATTGATTCTGTTTCATTCTTCATTGTATTTTATCCAGCAGATATCTGTTAAATCAGATAGAGGTAAGCTACGAACTCCTGGGCCTTGTTTGTAAGGGTGACTATAATGAACTGCCCAACAAAAAATGCTCTGTTTTCAAAAACAATAGGTCACTACTTTCTAACGACTGTGATCAGTGATTTTTAGGTTATTTTCACTACTTTAGGTCACTACTTTCTAACGACTGTGATCAGTGATTTTTAGGTTATTTTCAAAAACAATAGGTCCAACTCATCAATCACCAACTCATCAATTAATATATTCATTAACCACGCACATGTCTCAGACCTATGTGGGCTACATCCTCAAAAAATTGTTCGTTGAAGTTAATTGGAGTTTGCAGTTATCTTAAGATTTTTCATCTTGTGAGACCGGACTCCTTAAATAATTAAAGACATCATTAAAATAAATTTAACATTTTGTTCAAAATTCAACAACTTGCAGTCAGTTTTATATTGTGAATATATATACTAAATGTACTCACATTCGACCGAACGTTTTCGAGGTAATGAATCTCATCTTCAAGACATTTATTATATATTCACAGTATAAAACTGACTAAAAGTCGTTAAATTTACAACATAATGTTAATATTAACAACGCAGATCGTTATGGAACAAGCTATCCAAGAAATAAATGAATAAATTAACACTGCGTTTAATCACGGAAATAAATAATGTGTAATATTAAAATGATGTAGCAGAAGGAAGGTAAATAAAGATAAGGTTGAGAAGGAGTGTGGAAATAGGTGAGAGAGAGTGAGTGTGAGTGAGAGACAATGCATTATCGAGTGAAGACATCCATTTGCAAAGTTTGTTTACAGCTACGCCCTGTATTTCCCAGAGGATATGTCTTAGGATGTAGCGACTGAAAGCTTTCATGCAAACAAAGAGCTCAAGCTCAAACTTGAGCTTCATGTAGCTGTAATGATATCTATATTATGACTACCTGTGTTACTGCTTATCTGTTACATAACATAAGATCGTTAAGTGCAATCAGCAGGCGCGATATGTGGGAGAGACAAAGGTGTACCTCCCACGTCTTGAAATTTGTAAACAAATCTAAAAAAGTATAGTTATATCTTTAATAATATAATAATAGTTTTAAAAAACTTCTTCTTGCAGACGAAGATACTTTTTTCAGGAAGCAGTATTGATTCATTGATTTTGTTTTTGTTATGGCTATGAACAGATCATGTAAGAATATTGTATGTTGTATTTTCTTTATCCGAATACAATATTTCAATTTTTTTTTTTTTTTTTGTTGTAAAGATCAATGAATAAATTTTATTTATTTATTATTTATCTTTCATGAGAGATTAGTACTGAACCTATTCCAGATGGATTAAAATTTTTGAAGATTAGGCTACGTCTTAAAGACACCGGTTACTGACTATAAAACAAATCTTCAGATCAACAATTATATGCATACAATGATACAATATGACCATTATTATTCAATAGTTGTCACAATTTCAATTAAATGAGGGGAGGCTCAATTTTGTTCTGAAAGGAACTCTTGTACATCCTCATCCTCCTCGTCCTTCACCTCCTCGGTTATTATTCAATCTTCTATTTCCTCGGTTTCTTATATTTTAATTTTTAACATTAAAATGTTGATTTATTTTACTCTTTTTCATGCATAATGTAACTTCATACACATACAAGAAAGAAAAAAGGTACAGTTAGGAGATCAAGTCTATTGAACAACGGCCTCAGCATGAATCTAATCTATCAACTCTTTCCGTACACCTAACAGCTTTCTTTTGGATCTCAAAAACCCTATTAAGGTTTATTTTTGACGAGTTACCCGATACTAAGATAGCACACCTAAAATTTTGTGCCAGTAAGCAGTAAGAGCCCATGGTAAGCTGTAAAAAGTAACTTTTTGTCGTTTAATCTTACAAGCTGTCGTAAAACAAATACCCCAGATGAAATTTTACAACAAATCTTTTCAATGCATGGAGCCCAAGTCAATCGTCTATCCAACAAAACTTCTATAAATGAATTAATAGCAATTAAAGGAATTCGAAATGAATAAATTCTGTTTATGTATATTTGTCAGTTTATTCAATTGTCAGTCACTTCAAACTAACTTGTGAGATACGAGCCGATATGGCCAAGTTGAAAATGAATGCTCCTGTGCAGAAAGGTCTCCATGGTCTAGTGGTTAAGGCGCTCAACCGGCAATTGAGAGGTCCGTGGTTCGATTCCCGGTGGTGACTGATATTTTTGTACAGTAGCATTCATCGATTCCCATCAGCTTTTCAATGCTGTTGTCAATATCCGCCATTGCGGAAGTCTTCAGTATAAAGTAATAGCAATTAAAGGAATTCGAAATTAATAAATTCTGAAATGTTTTCTTCCTGGTCTAGTTGATTATCATTGAGAAACACGTTTTTGCCCTATCTTCATTTGAATTATGTTTGTTTTTGAATTGAAGGTATTGGCATTTTTTACTATTTACTGATAATTTCAATTGATTTAAGAATTGGACAATGGACTGCACACCTATATAGGCATCTATTTCTAAATTATCTAGAACGGAATTGCTAAAAATGAGTGATGTATCGTCTGTAAATAACAGGGCTCTACCACTAATATTAATTATTTTGATAAACGGTGGACATATAACAAAAAAAAAAACAAAAAAAAAAACAATGGACATATTATATTCATTCCAAGTAATGGACTCTAGTAATGGCACTCCAGCTTGGACCTCCAATTTATCAGATTTATTTTTTACTATACTATTCACGTAACCGTAGAGAAAAACTTTATCGATGTTAAAAAATATATAAATAAATAAAATTATGATGTTGAAAATCCATCTTGTTTCCACTAATATATAATAAAAACTTAAAAAACACTTTTAAGTGGAAATTATGACTCACGTTATGACGTGACAGCCCTTTCACACTGTTGTCAAGAGCATCGTCAGACGACCCGCAGTACACTGAGTCATAATCGCTCTTGATAACAGAGTGAAACGGCCGTCACGCCTTAACGTGAGTCACAATTTCCACTTAAAAGTACTTTTTTAAGTTTTTTATGAATAAAATCTTTATTCCATGCCCAATTCCATTCAACCTAAATAAAAGATCTTCTCTACAAGAGAGAGAGCAGCGTTGAGGTAATAGGTAGAAATGTAAATTTGTTTATCCGATTGGGGACAAAAGAGGAACGATTATCATATGATTTCCCCTCCCCTTCAATGTCTGCCCTCCTACTTTCCCCTAATTTCCCCACATTCGCCCTCCTTAAACCTTTCCTCCAACTTGCTAGTAGTTGGGAGATGCTGCTCCAGAACTGAATATTGTGGCCCCAGTCTCGGCAAGTACTTAGTGCTCAAAATCGAACTCTGCTTCCAACTTAAAAACTTGGTGCGCCAACATTATTCGCAAGAGAGAGAGAAAGATAGATAGATAGAGAGAGAGAGAGAGAGAGTGAGAGAGAGAGAGAGAGAGAGAGTGAGATCGCGAGGGAGGAGTAGAAGATTGGAGGCAAATGGGAATTTAATGTTCCATGGCGAAAGAGACGTCTCAGTTCAAATACAACGCCAGATGCTGTGGGCTCTTTCCATAATAATGCTAGGTGATTTTCTGTGCCAGTCGCTGCGGCAAATTCTCTCTGAAAGAGGGAGAGAGAGCGATTGAGTGAGAAAGAGAGGGGTGAAGGAGGGAGTGAGAGAGCTAGAGAGAGATAATTGGATAGATTGATAGAGATAGATAGATAGATAGATAGAGGTAGAAATATATAGATAGAGATAGATAGATAGATAGATAGATAGAGAGTGTGAGATAGATAGAGAGCTAGAGTTTGAGAGAGACAGAGAGAGAAGAAAAATAGAGATGAGTAATTCTCTCAGAGAGATTCAGATGACTTTATTTGTGTAAATTTTCAATGTACATGAATTATAAAAGTATTATTAATATTAGAAACTCTCAGGTCCCATAGTTCACGTGATGTACAGTGGTTTTTGAAAAGTGAACATTATGGTTGAATAGTTTGAATAGAAAAGATTATAAATACAACAGATATATATTTTAAGGTGCTTTACAGCAGAAATAATGATGTGATTGTTAAAAAAAGAAAAAGAGAGCTTGGATCTGAGAGATGAATTACAAAAAGAGGCGAAGTCTTTGCCATTAAGGTCATTCTTACACTTAACCTTTTACCTCAACATGTCCTACTAGTTTACATTGATATGGATGAAATTGTCTAATACGGGTTAACTAAGTAAGATGAATCAATTGAAATGAGATAAATGAAAATTTAAAAATTTTAGTTGTATAAATTGGAACAAATCTTATTACCTAATCAGAATACCGATATACTGTAACATGAATTTTGTTTCGTAGATCGCGGATTTGGACTCAATAGACAGAGGACTGGGCCGCATGCACTACCATAAAATATATAAACTCAATTTGCTTTCGAAATATAGTTTACAATAATATAATATAGAAATAAATTCAATTTTTTTATAAACTGCTATTATAGCCCTACTGTAAGACTTGAATTTGTCACAACCACATTCATTTAAAACCGTGAGATTACTAGTTTCGGTTGTTACACCACTATCGATCTCAAACCACGATCTGTCCCACTAGACATCAGGCCGATAACCTATTAACACTACGAAAGTGGAAACATTCTGGAGATGAAGCTTTTCGTCTTGAGCGTTTTTCCACTGTTGTAGTGTTGTAGGTTACCATCCCGATGTCTCACCTACTCGCTGGACAGAACAAGATGGCGTGTTGTAGGGAATTATAGGTTAATTTCCAACTTGTTATTGAAACTTATCATGTATGGAAGAAGACATCTATGAATATAATAGAAGGTTTTAAATATATATAAGATCGATTATATTACTACTGTATATTATTTTATTATAAACTTTATTTCGAAAACAAATCGAGTTTATATATTGTACTATATGCGGCCACTGTCCATTTAGTCCAGATCCGCGTTCTAAGAAATTAAAGTTAGGGTCGACATGTAGGCTAAATTTTTTTTAAATTATTATTATTATTGCTGATGATGCCCACATGAGTTCAAGACTTGTGCGTGGGTAATGAGGTGAATGATAACACATAGATGCCAGACGAAGGAGCGGGATTCGAACCCACGACCGCTGAAACGACAGCAAGCTGAAGTTGCTACGCCTCAATCAACTGCGCTAAGTGGAGTTCATGATACATAGGTATTTTGATTAGGTTATAGGAAATTAGGTAATCAGATTTATAATTAATTTAATTTATAAGTATTATATTATATGACATAAAACCTATATTTTCATTAAACATTTCGAAATCAAATCGAGTTTATACAGTGAAACATCCCAATAACGGGAACCGTCGGGACCTCGTAAAATTTCCGCTATTGAGAGTTGTCCGCTATTGAGAAAAATGACCAAAATAAATACGTATATAATGGCATATGTATAATGACGAATTTTACTGACGTTACTACATAACTAAAAAAAGAAACAAAATTACTGAGAATTATGCACTGTAGAATATCTGTGCTTTTTTAACGATGAGTACTGTCCCACTTTCTAATCAACGTTTTTTGAAAAAATTATTAATTTTTGTCTGCACCTTACAATCTTTTCAACGTGCTGCTGGAGGTCAGAAATTAGACGAATTCCTTCCGTGTCTTGTTTTTAAAAGAAATGTGTTGACTAACTTTTTTCCGGAAAAGAATAGAATGGAAATGTTCAACACATTTGTTTACAAAAGCCGTAAATAGATCGTGACTGTCCGGTATTGGGAGGTCGAATCAACTCGTGGGCCAAAAATTCGGTGTCCGCGTCCGTTTTTAAGAATGTCCGTTATTAAGAGGTAATAAGGCCATTTAACGCCATTATGCATCGATCAGGGAATTCAAAAGTGTCCGTTATCAAGAAATGTCCGCTATTGGGAGGTGTCTGTTAAGAGAAGTTTCACTGTATATTGTAGTGTATTGCGGCCCTTCCCGATGTCCATTCAGTTCTAATCCGCGTTCTAGGAAACGTGGAAAGCGATAGACGTGAGCCGTAGCAGGTATCTGTTCAATCAGATAGAGATAAGCTGCGTTCTCCTGGGCACTCTGTAAGGGTGATCGATTAGATTGGCCAGCAACAAAGACACTGTTCTCTGCTGTAAAATCACTTCCTGGTTGTTCGGAACCCACCTAAAGCTGCAGGCCCAACTTATCAATCACCATCATCCCGATCATTACCCACGCACAGGTCTCAAACCTATGTGGGCTTCATCCTCCAAAAAAACTAGAACTTAAATCTCATTTATTTATTAATACCTGGTTATTTCCAATATAAGTGGGAGTGAAAGACCATAAAAGTTGTGGTTAACTATAGCAATCCTAAATTAAGGCTCGAATCCAATCTGAGGCGGTCTTATCAAGTAGAAACAATTAAGGCGAGTCGGCCAAATGAACAAGATAAAATTCCCAGGCACCGGCCATTCGAGAAAATGAAGTGCTGGCTAAGAAGTTCTTCCCCGAGAAGAAAAGCGTGGACGCTCCGCAATTTCCTTCTGGGAAAAGCGAGAAAATTAAGTCGCTTTTCGGCGCGCGTCCAGTTTTAGGGTCCACTTTACTCGCCACCTCTTTATAACTGGGCAACCAACTTACAGGAGGCTGGAAATGTCTTCTACTGCTTCGTTAATTGGGTTTTCTCGACACTTCCTCCTTTTCTTCATCCTTCTCATAGGTCTTCTCCACCTCATCTTCCTCCTTCTCCTAATCCTCCTTCTCGTCCTCCTATTCCTACTCCTCCTCCTCCTCCTCCTCCTCCTCCTCCTATTCCTCCTCCTACTCCGTCTCCTAATCCTCCTCCTCCTCCTTCTCCTCACCCCTCCTAGTCCTCCTCCTACTACTCCTCCGAGTCATCCTCCTCCTATTCCTCCACCTACTCCTTCTCCTAATCCTCCTCCTCTTCCTCCTCCTCCTCCTCCTCCTCCTCCTCCTCCTCCTCCTCCTCCTCCTCACCCCTCTTAGTCCTCCTACTACTCCTCCTAGTCATCCTCCTCCTATTCCTCCTAATCCTACTCCTCCTCCTATTCTTCCTCCTCCTCATCTAATCAACCTCCTCCTCCCACCACCTCATCCTCCTCCTCATCCTCCTATTCTTTCTCATTCTTCTCCTCCTCCTACTCCTTCTCCTACTCCTCCTCGTCGTCCTCCTCCTCCTCCTCCTATTCCTCCTCCACCTACTCCTACTGCTCCCCCTCCTCCTACTCCTCCTCCTCTTCCTACTCCTCTTCCTACTCCTCCTCCTCCTCCTCATCTAATCAACCTCCTCCTCCTACTCCTCCTCCTCCTCCTCATCTAATCAACCTCCTCCTCATCTAATCAACCTCCTCCTCCTCCCTCCTCATCCTCCTAGTCCTCCTCCTACTACTCCTCCTAGTCCTCCTCCTCTACTCCTCCTAATCCTACTTCTCCTCCTCCTATTCTTCCTCCTACTTCTCCTCCTCCTACTCCTTCTCCTAATCCTCCTCCTCCTATTACTTCTCCTCCTACTCCTCCTCCCCCTTCATCATCACCCCTTTATCTTCACCCTCATCTTCCCCCCTTATCTTCCCCCCTCCACCTTGTTCTACTATATCAAGCAGTCATTTCATAAGAAAAATTACTTTCACTATGGTAAAATGAATAATAATATTACTACGGCAAGTACACTAAAAGTATACAAACGATAATAATATAATACAATGATATAGAATAAGTAAGTGATACCCGTGAGCCGTAGCAGGAATCTTTTCAATAAGATAGAAATAAGCTGCGTTCTCCTGGGCGCTCTTTGTAAGGGTGACCGATTAGATTGGCCAGCAAAACAGACACTGTTCTCTGCTGTACAACCACTTCCCTGTGGTTCGGAACCCACCCATACTGTAGGTTCAACTCATCAATCACCATCATCCAACAAATTAACCACGCACAGGTCTCAGACCTATGGGGCTTTATCCTCAAAAAAAAACTGTTTACTAAATTTGTTTTTAGCTGAAAACTGTTACAATTGTTCACTTAAACAAAACATTATGTTTTAAATCTTTAATCTTGTTTTCAACAGTATTTGATTTTAGAGAATTGTTTATGTACTCTTGAAATTCTATTTCTACGTAATCAGCTTTTCTCATTAAGCTGCCAACAACTTTACAAATCAATCAAAACATAGTCGGTATGAAAAACAAAGAGTAATAAAAACAACAACCCTTTGAAATAGCAGTAGGCGAATTTCAATTTGGACAATAATCAACTTTTTGCTGCAATGACTGATATCATTCGATTCTGATAGCATGCATAAACCAATTCTCTCTATTGATATTAGTTTTATTTCTTCAAAAGCTTATTCCGCGGGGAGAACTGAGCCGAACTCAGCGAGTTTGCCGCTCATGAATGTGAAATGCGCCAACAGTTCACAGCAGGTAGTTTTTGGAGCGTGAAACGCCACATTATCCGCGTTTGTATCCTCGGGGGAAATAATGCTCCACCAGCAAATGCATGTTTCATCCGGCAACTTGATTATTTTTCGAGCCGTATCGGCCCCACAAAACAATAGTCAGACAATTTTCCAGCATTTTATTGCAACAAAATAGAAGAGGAAGTAGTGTTGATAACTACCTCAAAATAGAAATGTTAACAGTTCTCTCTTTATCCCACAAAAATGAAACAGTAAATATCTATTTTTTTCTCTTAATAATGTGTGGGGGGGGGGAATAATATTGATAGCAATATTCATCTGTTTTTAAAAATTGAGATAAAATATAGCTACAAAAAGTGGAACAAAAAATATTTCCAGTAAAGTTACGTTTAAATTGGGAATATTCTCGTATATAGAGGGACTCCAGGGTATATTAGACTTCTAGGGGCCCCAACCGTGACAAGGTGCACTTTTTTCCAAAGGATGAAGCCCACATAGGTCTGAGACCTGTGCGTGGGTAATGAATGGTGATTGATGAGTTGGACCTACAGTTTTAGGTGGGTTCCGAACAACCGGGAAGTGATTCTACAGCAGAGAACAGAGACATTTTTGCTGGCCATCCAATCGGTCACCGTTACAAAGATGGCTCAGGAATTTCGTAGCTTATCTCTGATTGAACAGATACCTCCTACGACACTCGGCTATCACTTCCCTATAGTGTTGGTGTTAGTTCTCTCTCTCTTCCTCGAAAATACTATATCAATAATTACTACACCAATTAGTTGAAGTGAGGCTTAATTTTGTTGTGAAAGGAACTCTTGAACACTATATATAAAACTAGCTGGCCCGACGCGCGTTGCTGCGTTGTCATAAAAAATTATTGATTATATTATTTGTCACCTCCCACTAAGGTTACATTTCAAATTTCAACCTTCTAGGACTATTAGGGAAGAAGTTAGTCCTAGGGCTCTTCCAGCTGACCTGAGTGGCCTCCTTCGTTGTTTTCTTACACAGTAAGACATTACTCACCACCTCTCAATGAACATTTCAAATTTCAACCTTCCACGACTATTAGGGTAGAAGCTAGGTTTTTCATTTTATTATTCGCCACCTCCTACTGATAATACATTTCAAATTTCTAGCTGCATTGTTTAATAGATGTCATCAACCCGGCTTAATTACATTTCATCATACCCAGTCATAATTATGTTTCCTACATACTGCAAGGCACTGACTGCACGGTAGCCAACATGCAAAGATTTTGCGTTCCAGACAGCGTAAATAACGCCGCTAAGGGGCCTGCCATATGATTAAAAACTGTTGACTTCTATCAGCTGTTCCTTCAAGCTATTTGGCCGGCAAGTTCAGTAGGCTAGGTGAATGATGATTTGCAAAACACACAAACAGCTTGTCCATCAAAACAGCGTGTACAGCAGATCGAAAAATTTCAAATTATTTTCCATATGATTAAAAGATCCCAGTAAGCTAGATAGCCATGTACCCGTGCTTTGCATAGGCAAAACTTTAACCCCCTAAAAACATCCCTAAAATTGCGAATTTTGAAAAATCCTTTCTTATTGCACGGTGAAATCCTATAGGGATTGTTCATACGAAATTTCAAGTTCATAGGCCTAGTAGTTTTGGCTCTGCGTTGATGAGTGAGTCAGGGTATCATCCTTTTATAGATAGAGATGATTTATCAATACAGTACACATGAGTGACGATGCGCTTGACAACAGAGTGAAACGGCCGTCACGCCATAACGTGAGTCATAATTTCCACTTGAAAGTGTTTTTTTTTTTAAATTTACATCAAGTACTAGTATAAGCCGAATAGAGGAGAAGCCCCAAAGGTTAGGGATGGGTTTCAGGCAGGATCTGGACAATTTCTCATGGAGATAATTGATTCGGCAAGGGCCAGTAAATGGATAGCTTTCCTCCATCCTCTATCCCCTCCATTTGGCACAAGCTTCCGCAAATTTCCATTCATTTAGTCTAGATTGAACGGAGGCTGTGGCAGTTGTCCAGCTAGCCGGAGTCAGAATATGATTTAGACCACAAATGATTCGCCTGGGCTCTAAACCCTCACTATTACTTACAAAATGTCAAAAATTGGAGTATTTCAAAATTATATGGATTTATAAAGATTTTGGCGCGCTCTGGTAGTTTTTTGTAATTCTGTCTATTGTTTATAGAAATTGATATAATTCATACAATAATTATTATAATTCTTGGATTTCTTGTTCCGTAACGATTTGCGTTGTTAATATTAACTTATTATTGGAAATTTTTATAAATAACATCTAAAATAATTTCTATTTGGATCTTCTCTTTCTACTTCTCTTCTCCTTCTCCTTCGATTTTTCTTTCTCTTTCACCTCTCCTTCTTTTTCTCCTTCTCCTTCACCTTCTCCTACTCCTTCTCATCCTCCTTCTCCATCTCCTTATCAGTTTGAGCCATATTGTGGGGAACATAGTCAACAACTTACATTTTAGGTTGGTTCCAAACCATCGGGAAAGTGATTTCCTCACTGTCATCTATATTTATTCTATGAAGATTCACACAAATCAGTCACGGCGCGTCACAGTTCCGAGCTATCCGTCTCGTCACAGTCATAAAATATATTTTTATCTGAGTTTCCGGTTACGCTGTCTACACTCGTCCGGCGCCAACCCGTCAGGTGACTGATTGTTACCGTGACTGAACAGAGACGGAACTGTGACTGTGACGCACCGTAACTGATGTGTGTTAATTGACCTTTAATCAACAAACTCTTCCAAACAATGGCCGATCACGACAACGAGTCCGTCCAGTTTTTCTCAATTTCTTCTCCTTTTTTTCTTTAATTCTTTCTCTCTCCTCTTTTGAATACTTTCCTCATCGAGAGGCATCCTCCAATCAAAATCAATCCCTAGTGTTGAATTGACCCACTAGAATAATGACAAATTATGATCATAGAAAAAGGTTAATCTAGAAAAATCTGAACTTAGCTAGTCCACAAAATAGTAATGTAGGGTTAGTTCAGCGATGTGAAATTATTTTCACACCTCTGACAAATTATGTTAATAGAAAAACCATCATTTGGAAAAATCTGAACGGAAACTGTCCACAAGATTTTTTTTGTAGATTACGTCTTGGAGACTCCAGTCACAGATTAATGACTGGTCCAGTTAAGTTCAGTAAGTGATTAAGCTCCAGTTAAGGAGTATAAGACAAGTCAGATACTGCTATTTCAAAGATAAGAAATCATTTTCACACATCTGTCATAACACTTTTATTTTCAGAGGTATTGATCTCCATCCACATTCCTGTCATAGATCATGCAAAAAGTTTTCCCCCTTCAGAAGAACTGTGGAAATACTTTTCCAGAGGCATGAAAATTATTCCGTAAGGTAGAAAATGCAATATATGCACAGCAATTTAAATCTAGAATTAGGTCCATTGTGATTTTCTTCCAAAAAAGACACCATCTACCTACACTTGATGCAGGATAGATTGATAGATCTAACATGAGAGTGGTCGTGGATCTATTTTTCAAAGTACAATTATGACAGCACGATGAATAGCTTCATTTAGAATACGATACTAATGGGACATGACTTCTGATGCAACCAAAGTGGGGTAAAATGTCGACTACAATAAAGTCGTACAATGACTCATGAGCGTCAAATTGGCTGCTTCATGACTAGAAAGAAGTGAATATTTTTAACACTCTCAATGCAGTTTTTGCAGAGCTCTTATTGGTACTAAGATTTTATTTTTCAAGTGAACGAATTTAGAATCTAACTAGCAGCTACCCGTCCTTCGTACGGATTATGTTTAGAAATACGACTAAATATGTTTCGGCTTTTTTTATAGCAACGATCATGAAGTTGTTAGCAGCTTAGTAAACAACTTAGGACGTAAACAATTCAGTGACAGTTATCAGAGAGAATATTTGAGAACAGCTGATTGATATATCATCATAAATTACGTGATTAGTTGTTGTTCTTATGTGGTAATAATAGTGCTACCTGGCGAATTCCCAAGAGCCTAGCACAAACCACACCTTCCTAAAATGTTAATTTTTGTTTTGATAAATTGAAATTAGAAAATTTTGTTTTTTTTTTTCAACAAAGAAATAATTGATAAAACATAAGACGAGCTTTGATTCACCAGACATATTATGTTTCCTAAAAGACTGCAATGCTCCGACTACACAAGTCTGCAGACAGCGTAAATAACGTCGCGAAGGGCCCACCATGAAAACAGCTGATTGATATATCATGATAAATTACGTGATTTGTTCTTATTCTTATCTATCTTCTATATTATATAAAATTAGAGTTTTGTCTGTACATTTATCAGAATTGTATATTTTTTGGTTATTTTTACGTTTTATACATTAAATAAGCCGAAAATAGTCTTATCTCACTTTCTGTCTGTCTGTCTGTCTGTCTGTCACGCCCCCAAAGGCATTTTACGCGGCCTTCTCCTCAAAAACGAGAGCATCGATCGGGATTTTAGTTATTGAACAGCAAGGTTAATAGATAAATTTATCTATTAACCTTGATTGAACAGTATTGAACACTTTATTGACAATGTCTTTGGCTATAAAAAACTAAATTAACTTTTTTTTAACAGAGTAATAAACGTTTAAAAACCAAGTTTTTGGCAATAAAATTCAATTCAATAAAAAAAAAGTGTTTTGCGATTTTGGATACATTTTACGCGGCCTTCTCCTGAAAACCGAGAGCATCGATCGGGATTAAAGTTATTTATCAGTATTGAAAACCTTTTTGACAATGTCTTTAGCTATAAAAAACTAAATTAACTTTTTTTTAACAGAATAATAAACGTTTAAAAACCAAGTATTGTGCGATTTTGGATACATTTCTTCTAAGTTTTATTACCACATAACAACAAATCACGTAATTTATCATGATATATTAATCAGCTGTTCTCAAAAAATATTCTCTCCGATACCTGTCACTGAATTGCTTACGTTCTAAGTTGTTTACTAAGGGCCCGTTCACACGATACAGTTTTTGTGCGGTACAGTAAATTTGCTGTATCAGTTATTTTGCAGTGCTTTCGTTTGCATGTACATTTCATATTGTTTGTTCACACAATACTGTTTCGACTGGATCCAGTAAAAAAGCTGTTCTAGCCGATTTCTACATTCGGTTTTGTCTTCGAAAACTGTATCGCTAAAATCAGCTGTACCGCAAAATAACTATCCGTATCCGGTGGCACATGTATTGTACCGGTAATGGACATGTTCAAACGATACGCTTATTACGCTGGAAGCAGTCTTCAGATCGTCAGCATTGATCTTCTTCATTGATATTCTTCAGCATTGATCTTATTAGTGAATTCCAGTGTCCAGAAGTGGAATATATTAATTGTGAAAATTTAGTTTCTCTAATATATGAAAGACCCGCCTTGTGGGACAAGACTTAATAAAAAGTAAAGAGAGAAAAATGTGTGGAATATTAAAACCAGAATTTGCGTACTTTAATTAAAATTTAAGAGAAACCTTCAGTAAGAAACTTATTTAAAAAAATCTTACACAAATAAAAAAATCTTGGACTGGAATAAATAAAACTGAACTGGAAGAAGGAGGAGAGCACAGCAATAAGCAGCAAAGCCGGACCGTGTGAACATCACAGTATACAGTTGTCGCCATAGAGTAAAAAAACCGTACCGCAAAAAAACTGTATCGTATGAAGTCACCCGAGAAAAACACGGAAGTACCGTTATTAACATTATTAATATTAGCCACTCCCGTGTTTCGGAGGACACGTTAAGCCGTCGGTCCCGGTTGCATATAAAAAAAAAGCAGTCGTTAAAAAAAAGCGGCGAGGTGGAACTACCCGTAAGGGTCTCCCCACCACGAAAAGCCATACGAATTTACTTTACTTTACCGTTATTAAAATTTAGACCAGAATTAGTATGAAACCAGGTTAGTTCTATTGAATTAGTTGAAATAAATTTGATCGTTCAAACTAATATTGGAAAAAACCGATTCCAATACTAGTTTAATTAAATGATTTAATCTATTTCAACCAATTCAATACAACCAACTTGGTCTCATCATAATTCTGGCCACGTTTTAATAACGGTACTTTCGTGTTTTTCCTTGACCTTGACTGCATTTTAGTGAGCTTCACGTTTTTAACTCTCTGCTACTTGTGTATTATTCTTGCTTGTTGCTTTTTATGTGTTCACGATTTTTGGTTCTTGATTTTGCCACTTATTTTTCCTATTTGCTCCTCCCACTTGTGGGCATGACTTGTTAAGTTGTAAACAATTTGAAATGTGTATTCATTCTCTTTTATAATGTGGTTTTACTATTATATATTGCTTTGTAGTGGCGAAGGTGATATTGAGGAAGATATCCATAATGGATGATGACTTGAAGTTGTCACAACCATATTTATCAAATAAATGTGGTTATTACAACTTCAAGTCTTATTATCCATTATTATATATTGTATGAATTGTGATCTGCTTGAAGGAAAATGCTTATGTTTTGTTTATTTTTCATGGAAATGGCCATAAAATCAATAATAAAAATAAATAATATATAACTCTATCTTGAGCATAACATATTATACTCACTGAAAGTTATTTGCCATAATTAATAAATAAATAAATAAAAATCCATGCTCCTATAACTACCAATAGATTTGAAAAAATATTTTTTTTTATTCTCTTATATTCTACAAAATCTTTCCAAATACAACAAGTTTCTTGTAAATTAAATTGTACTGTACTTATGGTATGTCAGCCCTGACTTATAGAAGCTGTTGTTTTCTACTTACATAAGGCGCACATTTTAGAAAAGTGGAATATAATAGCTCAATATTTGCAGCCAGTCTCCCTAAATTTGTTGTGTGATAAACCCAATTGAAGTTGTCATTATGCCAAGCGCGAAAATACATTTCCACAGTGGAGAGGAATCTGGCACCAATTCAAACTGCTGCTCCAGACCGAGCCACTTCTGGATGGAAAAGCGTCTAGTTGAGCTTTTCCAAAAAAGGGAAAATCTCTCACTTTTCATCTGAGTCATCATAATAGAGCCATCTTACCATTTTCATAAATCCGTTTTTCTTAATAATCTCTTAATCTGAAGTAAAAGCACGAATACATATTGGAAAAAAACTTATGTTCCTGAACTATCAATAGATTTTTTTTATTGCTGATGATGCCCACATGAGTCAGAGACTTGTGCGTGGGTAATGAGGTGAATGATTACACATAAATGCCTGACGGTGGAGCGGGATTCGAACACTAAAGTTCACACTTGCACTTTATTTACACAAATTTGTCTATTTACACAAATCAATTGTAAGTTCAATTAATAAAGAAAAACAGATCAACAAATGACAAGCTAATACTTATTTTAAGTATTAGTTAAGAATTAATGAATAAGTAATTACAGGCTGATCAATAATAAAAGAAACAAGAGTCCAATAAACTGTACAATAATGTAGAAATAAATTATAAAAAGAGCAACTAATCACGTACAAAAACACAGTCCAATTCTTTATTTGACAGTCCCAAATAATATCACTTAACACAACGTCTTTAAACTACTAGTAAGCTGCACAAGCAGTAAACACTTGTCTCTGCACTTGACACTGGAATCGGGCACTGTTTACTCAATGGCACGAGATCTGTAACACAATCTGACACACGAGCTTTTGTAAAACTAACTGTCACACTAGCTTTTGTAAGACTCACGAGCTTGTTCACGTGGGCTTCTTTATATAGCTGTTGTAGTTTTATAATTCCAAGAATTGGCGGCTTCTCAAAGCTTCAAGAAAGCTTGGAATATAGACCTCGATTGTTCAAGAAGAATGTAGAATTGACAAGAAGATCAATTAAGTAAGAGAGCTGCAGATTTGAAGAATAAGAGTGACAAAGACATGTGAAAAGCAAGAGAACGCAGATTGGGTTTCAAGTCATGTACGACCATGAATGGAATGATCTATGTAGAACAACGTAGTTCTATGTGCGTAAATAACTGCTTTGCTTGCTTTTGTAACAATATATTAAATTTAACAAACCCATTTAGTGGTAGAACCCATAATAATATAAATAATTTTTGCCATTAATATACTAGATTATTATGATGTTGAAGATCAAACTCATACCTTAAGTCAGTGTACTGTGGGTCGTCTGACGATGCTCTAGATCTAGACAACAGAGCGAAACGGCCGTCACGCCATAACGTGAGTTAATTTCCATTCAAAAGTTGTTTTATTAAGTTTATATTACTAGATTATTGTTCAACTATCAAACAGCAAGTAATAAGTCTGATAATAGAATAATAATTCTAAATCAATTTGATTTTAAATTTATAAATTCAATCCGTAGTGCTTAATAGCAGACTCAATACTGATGAGGTGTTAATGGTGAAGCTACTGAGTGAAATATATTCTTCTGAAAGCGGTGACAATACTCATTAAAACTTTGCCCCGTTCAAATTAATTGGTTAATCTTGTTAATTGTAATCAAGCTCATCCCAAATTCCGCAGCCAAATGCCCAATTCCAAACTTGGTCTTAATAGTCTCAGTTTGAAAGTTTTAATGGCAAAGTGACAATAGTCTAATGTGTGTTGATCATTTCAGCCTGAAAGCGCCTCTGATGTATTCCAAAAATATTTAGTTGATAAAGCTGTTTATAGTGTACAAGAGTTCCTTTCATATCAAAATTAAGCTTCACTTCAACTAATTGATATAGTAATTATGGTAACCAGTATATAAGATTGTATAATTGTTAATCTGACTTGTCTTATACTTTTTAACTGGAGTCTCCAAGACGTAATCTGCAAAAAATATATTGTACTGGGACAATAATATTTTTTTTTTTTTTTTTTGGAAGATGAAGCCCACATAGGTCTGAGACCTGTGCGTGGGTAATGAGTTGGATGATGGTGATTGATGAGTTGGACCTACAGTTTTAGGTGGGTTCCGAACCACCGGTAAGTGATTTTACAGCAGAGAACAGTTTAATTAACAATACTCATTTTTATTTTATGCAATCATAATTGGGAGCATCTAAATCAATATTCATGTTTTAGAAAGAATCCGGAATTGTACTTCAAATTGGAATTTCCAGTTGAACTTGGTTATAACCTAAAAGGTTATGTTTTATGAAATAAACATATTGTAGTTATTGTAAATTCACAATATCAAGTATGAGTGTATCAAGCAATTAACTTTTTTGTAGGTTTTAGAGTAAATCGTTTTTATCAATTATTTTGTGAAATAAAATTTTGAATTTTTAAAAAAAATATAATCACCTTAATTATTTCTTATTGCAAAAACATATCAGGAATTAAAATGACGTATTTGAGATTGAAATTGGAATATCAGCTTTTACTTTATTAAAATTTTGAGGAAATTGGAATAGTCTGTGTGACTTGATAGTTTTAGGATGCTTACACAGTGGAGCATTCCATACTCGATGATAATCACCATCGAAATATCAAACACATGCTGTGGAATGGTGTAGGACAGATTGGAGCTGTGCATACCACCATTCCACAATATGTGTTTGATTTTTCGATGGTGATTATCATCAAGTATTGGATGATCTACTGTGCAAGCACCCTTAATCCCAATAATATATAGTGCTATTAAAAAAGGGACAGATTTTTTAAAAGAAACAATTATTTGATCCAAATTATCACGCATTTCAATAATTAAAGAGGCAAATTGACCTGGATACAAGAACTTTTATTTTTAAAGAAGAATATTTCTACTTCTTAGCATAATCCTATTCAGCATTTATATTGTTTTCCCAACGGGTCATTAGAGTTTTTATACAGTCTGCAAATAACTTACTGTTAGCCTTGGTGTCAGAGACAGTTTCACACAAACCTCTTGACATTTATTAATTCATTTAAATTTATTCATTCATTCAAATGTATACAAAGTAAGGTTCACAGATAACTCCATTAAAAGCCTTATTGACATGATTGACACTGAATTACATGAAAATGTAATAAAATAAGATGGTAAAGATAAATAATAACTCAAACTTAGCAAAGTGCATGAAAGAAAATGATAAAAAGAAAAAAGAAATTAAAACTAGTAAACCCAAATACACAATAAAATAATAAAATTGGAATAACTTATTTGTTATAATACACTGCAGTCATGATAAAATTGGAATCTGAAGGGGGAAAAGCAAGATAGAGAAAAAATATACTGTAAGGAAATAATATGTTTTTAAAATAAAGAGTTTCAGCTCACTTAGATTGATTCTTTAACGGTATAACGGAGCGACAAGAGAGCTGATTTACTAATTTTTTGTATGCATTAAATGAGTTCGAAAATAGATTCAATTGTTTATTCAAACTGTTGAACAATCTCAAAGTTTTTAAAAGGAATGAATTATAATGGTGAGTAGTTCTACGTATGGGATATTAAACAAAATATTATTTATTTGTCTTGTATGTGGTATATTAAAATTCAATAAACTGATCAAAATAAATTCATATTATGATTTGAAATATTGAACATCAATAGAGGATTTAATCTGTTCAATCAGAAAAAGATAAGCTTCGTCGGTGACCGATTAGGTGTGCCAGCAAAACAGACACTGTTCTCTGCTGAAAAATAACTTCCCGGTGGTTCGGAACCCACCTAAACCTGTAGGTCCAACTCATCAATCACCATCATCCAATTCATTACCCACGCACAGGTCTCAGACCTATATGGGCTTCATCCTCCAAAAAAAAATGATCTTCGCAATTGTAGTGAACGCACTTTAAAGATGGATCTTAATTGGATTCATTCGTTGGGAAATTGTAGGGACAGAAACAATGGAATTTTCAATGAATAAATGTCCAAGAAATTTATTTTGGACTTTTTCAATATCATGAATATCTTTTTTCCTCTATTTTGGAGGATGAAGCCCTCATAGGTCTAAGACCTGTGCTTGGGTAATGAGTTGAATGATGGTGATTGAAGAGTTGGACCTACAGTTTTAGGTGGGTTCCGATTTTACAGCAGAGAGCAGTGTCTTTTTTGCTGGCCAATTTAATCTGTAGAAGGGCCCCAGTCTAAGGCAGCATATTCGTTACCCTGAAATTTCTTCTCAGGTAATGCCTCTTTCAGTGAACCCAACAAATGAATTTTGAATAGCTCTAGGACTATACAGAGTGTCCCACGAGTAACCCGACAAACTTCTAAGGTGGTTTCCTCTCATCAAAATAATGAAAAAAGTTTATATAAACATATGTCTGGAAATGCTTTGTTAGGGAGTTACGGCTAGTGAACGATTTCGCCCAATTTTCTGGGAAAGGATAGAAATAAAGCCAAACTGATTTTTTATGGCGTTAAGTTAGGTGTTACATTTATTTAATTTTTTGTAAAATGAACTGAAAAATTGAATAAAACACGTCCCAGACTTCTAGAATCAACCATATTTGAAATATCAGACAAAATACGAAAAATACGGTCTCGAAAAACATGCTTTTTTCGATTTGATCCACATTCAATTTGTTAAATGGTTAATAAACACGGAAACTTTATCAATAAATCTTGTAGTGAATTTAATTCTGAAGAGACTGGTGTTAAATAGGCCAATAATAATTCTTTTTATTTTTTCATAATTTTAACATTTTAATTAGAGTAACTAGTGCTGTTTTATGTTTAGTCTAGAATCAATCACTGGCTGAACTACTGGGTGTGCTGGTATCCGGGCCCCTAGTGCGTCTTTTAGGAGCGGGATTTCCAGTACTGGATCGAGATTTTCGTTGTTTCTTAAAATAATGATCAAGAAAGCTGTTGTTTAACTCTGTCAGATGTTTATCCGTGATGGGATTATGCTGCAATCAGAAAATGTTACAAATAAAAATACGTTATAATAAACAGAAAAATTATCTATTTGTTTAGTTTCATAAACTTAAAAAAATTATACAAATGCTTTATAAATGCCCATAAGTCTACACTGACAAGATGTATCTAAAACAATTTAATATCAAAACTGACACTGTATTTCTATTTAATAATATATGATTTTCCTCACTTATACTGGAGATACTGGAGGGATGCATTTCACTTCTAAAGAGAATCTTCACAGATCTAAAACAATCCTCCCCGTTAACAAGGAACAAATAGCAAATTAATAAAAAAGGAGATAATAAAAGATAATAACAAAATCAGCAATAGCTATTCAACAACAAGTCAATGTCTAAATAACAGATCAATAACCGATTTGTGAATGTGATTTGCTGATATGCAATAAAAAAGGTAGCTAATTTATTTATTTATTAAGAGATTATCATCAATTAATAATAAAAAATAATAATTAAAAATTAATAATCGATGAAGCCTCATATTTAACAAAATAATTGATGAAGATTACATTTCTACAGCAATAGATAATATTTCAATACTTTAAAACAAGAATTTTTAAAAAATGTATGACCTAAAACCCTGCTCACAGCTTTAATAAGTAATGATGAAAATAATGATTGGTCCCGCGGTGAGCGTGGTGTTTATGCGATCTTGATGTTCAGTCACGAGCATTCAAGACTGCGCTTGGATGGGTGACCGTGGTTCATTGACTTGATGTTATAAGCTTTATTATCACTTACCCCGTGGTTCGGAACCCACCCAAAGTGGTAGGTCCACCATGTTCATGGCTCAAACGGCGAGCTGGAGCTACCCACCGTGAGGGTCTCCCCACCAATGAAAGCTATACGCTAATTTTGATAGGAATATCCGAATATGTATTGTAATAAATTATGCTTCATTCATCTTTCTTCATTCATATTATTATCATTATTCTCATTAAAGTATCTTCATTTTCATTTTTCCATTTATTATAAGTTTCTATTTAATAATTACATTTTATTATTTAAGTTCTTTTTTCTCTTCAATTTATATTAGATTTTTTTATTTCAACTTCTGAGTTCTGTTGCTTGTATATTATGTTCATTAAGTATATTATTGACAGCACTAAGAATATCAGATAATATTTTGATGGCAACTCCTATATAGGCTATTCTCGGGAGTGCCTATTTTCTCAATGAATATTACAATGTATTTCTTATGTACTTGTGTATGTTGAAGATTGTTGTAGCCTACCGTTGTTTATTGAGAAATAAAATTATTTATTTAATTTATTTATTTATTATTATTATTATTATTATTATATAAGCTAAATTATATATAATTATTATATATAGCTTCATGGGGTAGCCACTGTAAAATCGAAATAGAATTCTTCCAATAATATCTCACTTTATTAATGATTAAGAAATGAATTAATGATATAGGAATTGCAAAATATTTCAATTTTATTGTAATTTGAGATTGTGAATTAATAAAAACGAAATTATTATTATTATTATTTTATTATTATTATTATTATTATTATTATTATTATTATTATTATTATTATTATTATTATTATTATTATTATTATTATTATTATTATTATACCAGAATACTTCGTACCACAAATCCTGAACAGTATCCCTAACCATCTTAAAAACCTACAAACATATTCCGCAGTAAAACATGAAATCAAAACTTATTATATTACTGAGCAAGGATAACATATTCATCACAGAGGAATAGGATATTGATTATTCATCACATAAAATCCATAATAAAAACCTGATTAAATTTAAAACTTAGCAAATCACCCCAATACAAGCTAAAATTAGCTTCTGGGGTTGCCACCACTAGAATTATTATCATAATTACTATTTATATATTGAATTTTGTTAAATTGTTGTATATTATTTATTAATTGCATGTACTGTTATTTACATTCAATAAAGCTAAAAAAAAAAAAAAATTATTATTATTATTATCATCATCATCTTGATCACTCATGGGATTTTAAAAAAATATTTAATTACCAGTTTACTCTCTTCTACTAGTTGCCTGTCTCTCAGGAACTCATTGTTGATCATTGTGAGCTGATAGTCCATTTCTGGATCATTCTGGAATCCAAAAAAAGAAATATATCTTATTATTATTCCAGAGGTTCACAGTTTCATAAGGTTAATATATCTTTGTAATATATCTTTAATAATTTATTTCACATCGAAATTAAGCCTCACCTTAACTAATTGATATAGGTAGTAATAATAATTATTAATAAAAACTTAAAAAAAAACACTTTCAAGTGGAAATTAACTCACGTTATGGCGTGACGGCCGTTTCACTCTGTTGTCAAGAGCATCGTCAGACGACCCACAGTACACTCACATGTTCCATCATCCATAACCCTCAAACTCATACCTTAAACCAGTGTACTGTGGGTCGTCTGATGATGCTCTTGACAACAGATTGAAACGGCCGTCATGCCTTAACATGAGTTAATTTCTACTTAAAAGTGTTTTTTTAAGTTTTTATTACATATTAGTGGAAACAAGATGGATCTTCAACATCATAATAATTATTAACTATTATGATTACTAGTGTATAAGATTGTATAATATTGTTGATCTGATTTATCTTATACTCCTTAACCGGAATCTACAAGACGTAACCCACAAAAAATCATGAAGTCCATATTAATTCAAATTTTGTGCAGAAAATTATGTTGTACTTTACCAGACTGTCATTATTGATATTAGTAAAGGATCAGAACAACCGATATCAATACCAACGGTATTGCATCAAAAGCATTCAAAGTAACCAACGTATCAGTAAACTGATTTAGAATATAAGGTTTCAATGTGTTAAGGTATTATTCTCTCATTTTTTTATTATTATTTAATAATTGTGAATAACCTTAAGTTAGATTTACCCATGTAACTATTATTTGCTTTTCCAACTATCAAGAAGCTTTTGGTAAACAAATTTGTTATTAAGAGTTCTCCTGCTTCTTCAGTACAGCCGAAGATGTGTTAGTAAAGCCCGAAACCATGGCCCTGTGGCTCAAATTGTTACTTTAGTGAAATTTGACAACTTCTGTTTTGTTTCAATTATGGAGAGATTTCACAATATCAACACCAGTTCTACTAATTTTATCAAAAGCATTCCATTGTCAGATATGGCTGGCAAAATGGACAAATCATCAAATGGATCAGATACTTCAAAATCTGTCCAACTGTATCCCAAGAAGCCATCTTTTTATATCTACCTTTTTCAAACACCAGCTTATGTGAAAAAGAATTTTCAAAACTTGAGGCTATGAAAACCTAGTATTGTGACAAAATGGTTGTTGCTAGTTTTTCACGGTATGCCCTACAAAACCAACTAATAAAGGTAGGACAACTAATAAAGAAAATTCAATCTCACTAACTCATTTTCCTTCAACAACTTAACTTTACTTGAGCTTATAATCTTCAAATTTCCTTCATACTCATGTTCTTGTATCTTGTGATAGTGGTATCAAAGTTTTCTTTTTAATTTAAAACTTATTCGTTTCATAAAATTAGTAGAACTTATGTTGATGTTGTGAAATCTTTCCATAATTGATACAAAACAGGAGTTGTCAAATTTCAATCGTTCCTATGAACATACGGGATTATACAAAGATGGATATTATGATGTACATAATCAATAGAAACAATATTAAATAATAATTCCAGATTGATATAGAAGTTAAATCTTAATATTTGAAACATAAACATAGCCTACTTCAATTTCTTTAGACAGTTTTGCTGGTTAAATCTTCCTTACATCACTGCTGCCAGCCCGAACGACTATAAATATTTATTTTCAAATTGTACAACATTACTTTCCTTTTTCCTCTTCATTTATTATCCTATTTCTTTCATTTCTAATTATTTTATTTGATGGGATTGTATTTTTTTATTTCTTTCTCAGTTCTGTATTTAAAGTGTTTATTTTTTACTTTACTTTTATCACTACATTCTTTTGTAATGTTTGTCTTCATTAACTAATCTCTATTTTTTCTTCATAATATTAAAATATAAGTGAATTTGTTTCTTTTTGCAATAATTGTAAAGATTGGCACCTGCTGAAAAACCTACGGGTTTAGCAGGACCCTACAATGTTTGTAAATTTTGAAAATAAATTTGATTGATTGATTGTTTGATTGATTTCACTAAACTAACAATTTGAGTCACATGACCATGGTTTCGTGTTTTACTAACACATCTTCTTAGTTTAGTGAAATTTGACAACTTCTGTTTTGTTTCAACTATTCGTTTCACATTGTTATACACACTACTATGTAAGGGGGGGGGGGAGCGTTGAAAGCTTTCATTTTGTAATTATGTTAGCTAGTGTAGCCTGTGACTGATAATATTGTATGATGTATGCATATAACTGTTGATCTGACTTGTCTTAGACTCCTTAACTGGAGTCTTCAAGACGTAGGCCTAATCTTGACAAAATATAAAAAAAGTTTGAAAGCCCCTGATTTAAAGCCAATTTCAAAAAACAAAGCAGTATCAAAATAGCTTCATTTAAAACTGTTCTGATGAGGCGTGAATAAAGACAGTTGTTTTGATATAAATTTCTACTCTTTAATATCTAATTTCTATTATAATATATGTATTAGTATATCAAATATATCTATTTGTATGATTCCCATAGAATTTACCATAAAAAGTTAATATTAGCAAAGCAGATCGTTATGGAACAAGAAATCCAAGAATCTAATTTGTAAGTTTTTTGCTGATGATGCCCACATGAGTCTGAGACTTGTGCATGGGTAATGAGGTGAATGATTACACATAAATGCCTGACGGTGGAGTGGGATTCGAACCCACAACCTCTTATATGACAGCAAGCTGAAGTTGCGATGCCCCAACCAACTGCACTAAGTGGCCTGCCAAGTTAATGTGTAAGTAATTTTTAAGTTTTAGATATACAATTTTCTATTATATTTATTGCATTTACTGTTTTTGAAACAGTTTGATAAGCAAACAAAGGCAACCTACCCTATGGTTCTTCATCTTCTCAGTCCAGTCCTCAGCCGTTATTTCTGGCCAACCATATGGCATCGGTACATCTCCTGGACCCATCCCTGCTCCAGATGATGCCATTGGTATGCCAGACATTGTAGCTCCTCCTACTCCTGGCATAGCTCCTCCCACTCCTGGCATAGTTCCTCCCACTCCACTCATGAGATTGACAGCTCCCATCATGGGATTCACACCTACCATCATGGGATAGGTTGGCCTTACCATGGGATAGGTTGGCCTTACCATGGGTGGAGCCCATTGCACCCCCACCATAGGGACCTGAGGCACCATTGTAACCTGTGGTATCATTCCTCCAGGAGGAAAAGGCCTCATTGATGGTGTTCCCATCATGCCCATCCCTGTCCCAGTCCAGCCTCCCATCCTTCCCCCATACATTGCAAATACCTGAAAAATGATGGATACCAGAATTATGTATACTGAGTGTCCTGTAATTAATTACCAAAATTGTCGATTGTAAATGATATGGGTCAAAACTAACAAATGTTTCTATATGGTACTCTATAGTCCTATGTTGCTTAGTATTCTGTCTATATATATTTTTTTTTAGATTGGAACTCCAGTTAAGGAGTATGAGACAAGTCAGATTAACAATAATTATACAATCTTATACACTAGTGACCATAATTACTATATCAATTAGTTAAGGTAAGAACTAATTTTGATGTGAAAGGAACTCTTGTACACTATAAAAAGCTTTATCAACTAAATATTATTTCAATTATTGTTTTCTTATTATTTCTTTATTTTCAAGAGTCTTTAAAAACTGTTGTAGCTTGTTTTTGATATTCCTAACAATAGAACTAGGTTTTGTTTGAATAAGCTACTATTGTGACTCACCCAGTGATAATCTTCTCGGCTTCTTTTATTATAATCGTGCATGTCAAGATTTTGGTAAATATCACTCTTTGTTACATATGAAGTAGCTTCATACACATATAAGCAGGGTACAGTTAGGAGACAAAGTCTCTTGAACAACTGATTATATGAATCCAATCTATTTACTCTTTCCATACACCTAACAGCTTTCTTTTGGATCTTAAACACTCTATAAAGGTTTTGTTTTGATGAATTACCCCATCTGGGGCCTATTGCAAGAATGGACTAGTAAAACTATAGTTCATGCCACCAAATAAGGCGGCTGTGAAAAACTGCGGTGTTGCCAGATATGTAAAAGAAAGCTGTCAGATGTATGAAAAGAGTAAATAGATTGAATTCATGTAGGCAGTTGTTCAAGAGACTGGGTCTCCTAACTGCACCCTGCTTATATGTTTATGAAGCTACTTTATATGTAAAATAGAGTGATATTAACCAAAATCTTGACGAACACCATTATAATACAAGAAGCCGAGGAGATTATCACTTTGTGAGTCACAATAGTAGCTTATTCGAACAAAATCCTAGTTATATTGGTAGGAAACTCTACAACAAGCTACCGCAGTTTTTAAAGAGTCTTGAAAGTATAGAAATATTTAAAAAATAATTGAAAAAATATTTAGTTGATAAAGCTTTTTATAGTATACAAGAGTTCCTTTCACATCAAAATTAAGCCTCACCTCAATCAATTGATATAATAATTATGATAACTAGTGTATAAGATTGTATAATTGTTGATCTGACTTGTCTTATACTCAATACTGGAGTCTCCAAGACGTAATCTAAAAAAAAATTGTACCATGCCCTTGTTTAGTGAATCTTTGGTACTAGAGCCTAGAGCATAGCTGCGAAAACAAACACATGTTGTGGAATGGAGGTGTATGACAGGGTGAGCTGTGAGCGACAATGGCATGAAAGCTCATTGATTGACAATATTTATTCTTTATTATTGTTATGGGTTCTATGTCTAAAATAACGCTGACTACACTTAAATTTATCACTTGCACTTTATTTACACAAATAATCCACAACTCACACTGTTCAGTAATTTCTTACAGAAAAATAAGCAATTAAAAACAGATAAACGAGTTTTCAATATTAACATACAAAAAATCAATCACTAAATGTCGAAAGG
Source organism: Conomelus anceps (assembly GCA_948455865.1). Classification (NCBI taxonomy): domain Eukaryota; kingdom Metazoa; phylum Arthropoda; class Insecta; order Hemiptera; family Delphacidae; genus Conomelus; species Conomelus anceps. The sequence goes on along the minus strand of OX418227.1, from coordinate 18,201,069 downwards.
CCGATCTAATATTAATTAATAACTGTACAATAAACTGTCCAATAATATTCAGAAAGAAACGTCGAGGAAGAACAATTAACTAATGTAGCACAAGTCCATAATACAGTAATAGGTAAAAGAATTATCACTATAGAACTTTCAAAAGAATTATCACTACTGACAACAAAAGTTCATTAGATGGTTTGTAATAGCGCCAACGGGATTGCACTGTCTGTATTAACAGGAACTGTCACTACTGCCACTCTTATCATGACGACTTTCAAACAAGACTGAACTAATTTACAAAAGTCTCCCTCTATTTATATAATTTTCCATAATTGAGATATCTCTCAATTTTTCTATCAACTTCTAAATAAATAAATAAATAAGGAAACTCGCACTTTCCACAATATTTGATAAGATTCCATTAATGTCTAATCAAACAAGAACATTCTACAAAGGTCCAAGTAAACACTATAAAAGTGTCAAAAGCAGAGTAATTAATTGCTTAGAAGTAAACATTCATAGCAGATAACACCAAGAACCAAGAACCACTTCTTTCTCTCAATTCTCACTACATTATAATGCAAAATAATTTTTTATATCTTATCAAATAGCTCTATCATTCTATAAAACTAAAGGAAAAAAATCATCAAGAATACATTCAAGTAGATTGAAGAATAAATTATTTTTTATGCAAAAACAAGAAGATCCTAATTTGAAATAAGAATATGAATTCAATGTACCTTTATAAACCATATTCTAATACAAACCATATCAAGTATAGGGTTGAATGATAAGATTTGTTTTTTTAAGTGGTTCTACACACTGGTGTCTTAAGACATGTGTCTTATGACATCTGTTGTGTCTGATGCATTTTTATCGAAAACCAACCCATGTTATTGAATGGAGGACTTACACACTGCTTGAGACATCAGTGCGATGTGACATCCCTGCTTCAGACATGTGTCGCATGGGTCAGTGTTTGGTAAGTCATGACTTACAACCGCCCTGGCGCATGCGCACTAGCGCTCATCACCCGAGCAATGAGGCTGTGAGCTGTCAACAACTGAGCTCAACAATTAGCCATCTGCAACGCACGTAAGACATAAGACATGCATAAAACATCCATGTCTTAGTGGCTCTACACACTGGTGTCTTAAGACATATGTCTTACGACATCTGTCGTATTGTACGGAATTGAATAAGTCATTTCAACAACTCGTTTGGCCTACAAAGTAAGTGAAATACTACTTATTTTTAATAAAATTTGACTGCAAGTCGTTTAATTCACTTGAAAAGTTAAGCTATTTCCTCCTAAATCGATGTATGTTTTTCAGGAGGTTCCCATACAAAATTATTATATGTATGACAATAACAAATTAACATAAATGAAGGAAGTAATTGAATAGAAAACATAATGATGGTAAGAAATAAAAATTGAAGAAGCTGGAATAGAGAGAAAAACTCTATCAAAAGAAGGTAATTAGAGAAAAACAGAATAATTCAAACCAATAATAATAAATGATGATTTGTTAGGATAAAAAACACTTTTATCCATGCGAAAAACTTATTATGATAAGTCATTATTTAAATCTGTTGAATGTTAGGTCCTTATGTATTTAAGTGTCTGTTGAATTTTAAAATGATTTTTCATATGAAAAAAATATTAAGAAATTAATAACACACATTAATAAATAATCATTTAATTTGCTCGACATTTTATCACAAAAATGGGTTGCAGCTGATAATTTTTTTAAAGAAAGCAAGCATAGAATATAGAATCAAACGATAATAATATAATACAATAATATAGAATAGGTAGCCGTGAGCCGTAGCAGGTATCTGTTGAATCAGATAGAGGTAAGCTGCATTCTCCTGGGCACATTTTGTAAGCGTGACCGATTAGATTGGCCAGCAAAAAAGACACTGTTCTCTGCTGTAAAATCACTTCCCAGTGGTTCGGAACCCACCTAAAACTGTAAGTCCAGCACATCAATCACCATCATCCATTACCCACGCACAGGTATCAGACCTATGTGGGCTTCATCCTCAAAAAAAATTATGAACAGGTACCAAAGCCTCAACAACAACAATAATAATTAACAGTAAATAACATACAGTACTAGTAACAATGGTGCACTAACAAAAGCAGACTCCCTAAATCAACCTGTAATAATTAATATTGTTTGTCTTGTCTTAAAAGTAAATATTACTGACTTTTTATAAAAGAAAATATTACTGACTTTTTATAAAAGTAAATATTACTGACTTTTTATAAAAGAAAATATTACTGACTTTTTATAAAAGTAAATATTACTGACTTTTTATAAAAGTAAATATTACTGACTTTTTATAAAAGTAAATATTACTGACTTTTTATAAAAGTAAATATTACTGACTTTTTATAAAAGTAAATATTACTGACTTTTTATAAAAGTAAATATTACTGACTTTTTATAAAAGTAAATATTACTGACTTTTTATAAAAGAAAATATTACTGACTTTTTATAAAAGAAAATATTACTGACTTTTTATAAAAGAAAATATTACTGACTTTTTATAAAAGTAAATATTACTGACTTTTTATAAAAGAAAATATTACTGACTTTTTATAAAAGTAAATATTACTGACTTCTTATAAAAGTAAATATTACTGACTTTATAAAAGTAAATATTACTGACTTTTTATAAACGTAAATACTACTGACTTTTTATAAAAGTAAATATTACTGACTTTTTCTTCGCTCAAATTATTGGACAAGGGAACTAATACTTTATCTTCACCCGGGACAATATTTGCGGTGTGTTTAGCCAGATACCTATTTCTAAAATCATTATACACCTCTCTTCTTAAATAACATCAAAAAATCCCTTACCACTGCATAATCTTGTAGGTGAGATACAACTATGAAAATGACAGATATCCTGAAATCCATCGCGAAAGATAAACACTTTTTTACAACAACTCATGAAACACACTAATATGCTTCTAAAATGAAGGACTTGAGCTCAATATTTGAAGCGTTGCGTCAATACTGACGTAAATAATGTTTATTTCGGAGTAATTAATGTAGATTGATTCAACTCAATAACTTTATTCAAGAAGACCGTGTATATTAATTGCTGTCAATTTGAGCTAGGTTGTGATTAATTGATATTGAATTTTCTTAAATTTCTAAAAACTTCTTGAATTTTCTAAATTTTTTCTTGAAATTAACTTTATAAAACTTGGACCTATCAATTCAAAAACTAAAAATAAATTCAGGTAAATTGAGAATTGAATGAATTTTTATTGTTAAGTTATCTTGAAAGATGTTATAATATGGAATGAATCTGTTATGAGATGTTGAATGAATGTAACTTTAAATAAATAATCTTATCAGACTGTGAAATATATTTAACATAATTTGTAGTATTAAAAGGAAATATAGAAATTAATTGCTGTTAATTTAAACTAGGTTGTAATTACTTGATATTAAATTATTTCAAAAAGATTACATTTATAAAACGTTGACTCTTCTCAACTCAGAACTACTGCTTATAAAATAATTTTACAATAGTTATTTCTGTGATATTTTCCAAGACGAAATACTTGATGAACAATTGATTATCAAAACTGACACTGTATTTCTATTAAAATGATGATTTTCACTCACTTATACTGGGGAAATACATTTCACTTCTAAGGAGAAGCTTTATCAGCCTGCCATCATGTTTTGTCGAGGTTAGGATGAGCAGCCATTATGTAATTGAAAATTGTAATAATAGGTATGTAAATCTCCCGATACAGCCTGATGGCAGGCTGATAAAGCTTCTCCTTAGAAGTGAAATGCATTCCTCAAGTATAAGTTAGGGAAGTGATAGCCGCGAACCGTAGCAGGTATCTGTTCAATCAGATAGAGATAAGCTCCGTTCTCGTAGGTCCTGTTTGTAACGGTGGCCGATTATATTGGCCAGCAAAAAAAGACACTGTTCTCTGCTGTAAAATCACTTCCCAGGTTCGGAACCCACCTAAAACTGTAGGTCCAACTCATCAATCACCATCATCCAACTCATTACCCACGCACAGGTCTCAGACCTAAGTGGGCTTCATCCTCAAAAAAAAGTGAGTAAAAATCATAATTAAAATAGAAATACAGTATCAGTTTTGATATAAGATTGTTTATAAAGTATTTCGTCATAGAAAATATCACAGAAATAACTATTGTAAAATTATTTTGTAAACAGTAGTTCTGAGTTGATAGAGTCAAAGATTTATAAATGCAATCTTTTCGAGAGAATTTAATATAAAGTAATTACAACCTAGCTTAAATTTACAGCATTTAATTTCTATATTTCCTTTTAATACTACAAATTATGTTAAATATATTTGACAGTCTAATAATATTATTGTAACATCTTCCAAGATAACTTCAGAATAAATAATTATGTATTCTGTATATTTGTTATTTCTGTATATAGTTATTTCTGTGATATTTACCATGACGAAATACTTTATGAACAATCTTATCAAAACTGGCACTGTATTTCTATTTCTGTATGTACTAGCTATTGTGCCCGTCCTTCGTACGGATTATGTTTAGAAATAAGACTAAATATGTTTCGGCTTTTTTGATAGCAACGATCATGAAGTTGTTAGCAGCTTAGGCCCCGTTCAGGCGATACAGTTTTTTTTGCGGTACGGTTTTTTACTGTACGGCGTCAACTGTACTGTGATGTTCACACGATTCGGCTTTGCTTCTTATTGCTGTGCACTCCTCCTTCTTCCATTGCGCTTCCAGTTCAGTTTCATTTATTCCAGTCCAGGATTTTTTTTTATTTGTGTACGTTTTTTTTAAATAAGTTTCTTACTGAAGGTTTCTCTTAAATTTTGATCAAAGTACGCAAATTCTGGTTTCAATATTCCACACATTTTTCTCTCTTTATTTTTATATTAATCTTAAGTCTTGTCCTACAAGGCGGGTCTCTCATATATTAGAGAAATTAAATTTTCACAATTAATACCTTCCACTTCTGAACACTGGAATTCGCTAATAAGAAGATCAATGCTGAAGAATATCAATGAAGAAGATCAATGCTGACGATCTGAAGACTGCTTCCAGCGTAATAAGCATATAGTTTGAACATGTCCATTACCGGTACAATACATGTGCCACCGGATACGGATAGTTATTTTGCGGTACAGCTGATTTTAGCGATACAGTTTTCGAAGACAAAACCGAATGTAGAAATCGGCTAGAACAGCTTTTTTACTGGATCCAGTCGAAACAGTATTGTGTGAACATACAATATGAAATGTACATGCAAACGAAAGCACTGCAAAATAACTGATACAGCAAATTTACTGTACCGCACAAAAACTGTATCGTGTGAACAACTAATACTTGGTTTTTAAACGTTTATTATTCTGTTAAAAAGAAGTTAATTTCGTTTTTATAGCTAAAGACATTGTCAATAATGTTTTCAATACTGTTCAATAACTAAAATCCCGATCGATGCTCTCGTTTTTTAGGAGAAGGCCGCGTAAAATGCCTTTGGGGCCGTGACAGACAGACAGACAGAAAGTGAGATAAGACTATTTTCGGCTTATTTAATGTATAAAACGTAAAAATAACCAAAAAATATACAATTCTGATAAATGTACAGACAAAACTCTAATTTTATTTATATAGATAGAAGATGTACTCTGGAATCTTCATGTATTAAACTGTTACAGACAAAGAAGATATTCAAATAAGATTCTTTATCGATTCGTTTCCACTCCCAATTTATTCATGGGATTTCTGTAATATACAACAATATTTCTGAGTTTTCCTAGTATGATATTCTCATGGCTTACAGAAAAATAGACGCTCTTAGGAACGCAAGAGGTAAATGAAAATACGATGTTTCTTTTCTGAAAAGGAAGATTGTAAAATAGTATGAAGCGACTTATCCGCTAGTCCAGCGCGCTCTGCTGGTTAGGTTAGGTAGGTAGAGAGACTTTGTAAGGTTTATAGAGTCCAACTTAGCTCTGCTATAGTGCTATTGTATAGAGAACAACGCTGGAGTTGAAGGAAGCCTTCATCCCTTGGGATAAAAGGTAAATAGGATCTTCAGACTATCCCTCATAACTTGTGCCCTTTATCAACTGGGACTTTGTCCCTTAGGGGATTTAGTGTGCGACCTTTGGCGTTTTCCTTTAGGACAAGTAGTGTGTAGGAGAAGTAAGTCAGTAATCAATACGTCGTTTTTAAAGGACTGGACGAGGTTGAAAGGTGGCTCACAATGAAGCGGCGAGTTTACTAGCTGCCCGTAAATGAAGAACTCTAAGTGGCTTTCTGCTGGTTTAGAAATTTATGGGCGATGGATATGGTGGCCTTGAGAAAGGATATGTTTCAATTTGAGAAGCTCCCTGAGTGGATTGAGTGAGTACTAGTTAGAGAAATTGATTATGAAGACTCTCGCTCAAGACAAAGAGAAAAATGAGTAAAAAATGGGATGATAACATAAAAAATACAAATGAAATAAAATTGAGTCAAAATTAACAATTATTCCTAATTATTCTTCATGTATAATATTATTTTGATATAGATGATCCAGCTCAACTACATTATTTATTTAGTTTTTAAAGAGTGTTGAAAATATAGAAATTTTTTAAAAATATTTAGCTGATAAAGCTTTTTATTGTGTACAAGAGTTAGAAGAGTTCCTTTCACTTCAAAATTAATCCTCACCTCGACTAATTGATATAGTATGGTAACTAGTGTATAAGATTGTATAATTGTTAATCTGACATGTGTTATACTCCTAACTGGAGTCTCCAAGACGTAACATACAAAAAATTTTATTCTGTGATGTTTCCATGACGAAATACTTAATGAACAATCTAATATTAAAACTGACACTGCATGCATTCCTCAAACATCTCCAATATATGTGAGTAAAATATTATATAAAAGTGAAATACAGTGTCAGCTTTAATATTAAATTTTATTCATTTAACTAACAAACAATCAATGTGAATACAACAGGCTATTGCCCAAAACTGCTTTTCACAAAATTTCAAAGTAGAATAAAAATCTTAGGTTAGGTCTATTTTACTAGAAATTTTGCCTTGAAGCACAATAATTCACGAGTCTTTTACAGAAAAAGAATATTAATTATTACTTTCAACAAAACACCATCACAGTCCAAAAAAGATTAATATAATTTTGAATTTTGTAATTTCAGAGCCAAAAATCTACACTTGTTACACTAGTTACCATAGTTACCATACTATGATACAATGTCCCTACGGCCGGGTAAATGACACCGGTTACATGACACCGGTTACTCAACTGCCGGGTATGTGTGAAACAAGCCTTAGGGCCGCTATTGAATCAATAACTACTGAATGATAAACTGGACGATTCCAAACTGACATCCTTCCCCCATACATTGCAAATACATGAAAAATGATGGATACCAGAATTATGTATACTGAGTGTCCTGTAATTAATTACCAAAATCTTCGATTGTAAATGATATGGGTCAAAACTAACAAATTTTTCTATATAATACTCTATACGGTATTCTATAGTCCTATGTTGCTTAGTATTCTGTCTATATTTTTTTTGTAGATTGGAACTCCAGTTAAGGAGTATAAGACAAGTCAGATTAACAATTATACAATCTTATACTCTAATACACTAGTTACCATTATTACTATATAAATTAGTTGAGGTAAGTCTTAATTTTGCTGTTCAAAGAACTCTTGTACTCTATAAAACGCTTTTTCACTGTAATATTTTTTCATTCTTGGATTTCCTGTTCCATAACGATCTGCGTTGTTAGTATTAACTTTGTATAGGAAATTCAACGACATGCAGTCAATTTTAAATGTCAATAAATAATATTTCTACTCACTTTTTGGCCATACGTTTTCGAGTCATGGAGACTCATCTTCAAAGACTCATCTTTATTATCACTTACCCGGTGGTTCGGAACCCACCTAAAACAGTAGGTCCACCATGTTCCCCGTAACATGGCACAAACGGCGAGGTGGAACTACCCGTAAGGGTCTCCCCACCATTGAAAGCCATACGCTTATTATTATTATCTTCAAAGGCCACAATAATTGAATTAATTTAATTAATTATTAAAACTGACTGCAAGTCGTTCAATTTACTATGAAAAATTAATATTTTTTAAATATATATTCAAGACTCTTTAAAACCTGTGGCAGCTTGTTGTACAGTTTCCTACTAAAAAAAAATAGTACCAATATATATATTTTTTTTTTTTTTTGAGGATGAAGCCCACATAGGTCTGAGACATGTGCGTGAGTAATGAGTTGGATGATGGCGATTAATAAGTTGGACCTACAGTTTTAGGTGGGTTCCGAACCACCGGGAAGTGATTTTACAGCAGAGAACAATTTTTTTGCTGAGTTTTAACTAGGTTTTTGTTTAAATAAGCTACTATTGTGACTCACCAAGTGATAATCTCCTCGGCTTCTTGTATTATAATGGTGTTCGTCAAGATTTTGGTTAATATCACTCTATTTTACATATAAAGTAGCTTCATAAACATATAAGCAGGGTACAGTTAGGTGACCAAGCCTCTTGAACAACTGCCTACATGAATCTAATCTATTTACTCTTTCCACACACCTAACAGCTTTCTTTTGGATCTTAATTATCATTATATAGATATATACTAGATCATATTATATAGATCATTATATACTAGATAATTTAGAAATAAGTGCCCATATAGGTGTGCAGTCTATTGTCCAATTTTTAAATCAGTTGAAATTAACTATAAATAGTAAAAAATGCCAATACCTTCAATTCAAAAACAAACATAATTTAAATGAAGATAGGGCTATAAACGTGTTTGTAAACGATAATCAATTAGACCAGGAAGAAAAAATTGCATTTCTAGGAGTTACGTTGGATAGACGATTGACCTGGACTCCATACATTGAGAAAATATGTAGTAAAATTTCATCTGGGGTATTTGTCCTGCGACAGCTTGCTAGATTGAATGACAAAAAGTTACTTTTTACAGCTTACCATGGGCTCTTACTGTCACATATTAGGTATGCTATCTTACTGTGGGGTAATTCATCAAAACAAAATCTTGATAGGGTGTTTAAGATCCAAAAGAAAGCGGTTAGGTGTATAGAAAGAGTAAATAGATTAGATTCATGTAGGCCGTTGTTCAAGAGACTTGGTCTCCTAACTGTACCCTGCTTATATGTGTATGAAGCTACTTTATATGTAAAAACGAATGATATTAACCAAAATCTTGATGTACATGATTATAATACAAGACGCCGAGGAGATTATCACTTGGTGAGTCACAATAGTAGCTTATTCAAACAAAAACCTAGTTATATTGGTAGGAAATTCTACAACAAGCTACCGCAGTTTTTGAAGAGTCTTGAAAATATAGAAATATTTAAAAACCAATTGAAGAAATATTTAGTTGATAAAGCTTTTTATAGTGTACAAGAGTTCCTTTCACATCAAAATTAAGCTTCACCTCAACAAATTGGGATTAATTATGGTATCATGGTATCTAGTGTATAATATTGTTGATCTGACTTGTCTTATACTCCTTAACTGGAGTCTCCAAGACGTAATCTACAAAAAAAAAAAAAAAAAAAAAAAAAAAAAAATTATTCTTGATCTGGATTATTTGGATCTGTATTATTGTGCTCAAGTTCTAGTGTTTTCTATTGTTTATTCTGCTCTCAAATACTCATTTGCTAAGCTAAACACCTTACCTTAGGATCATTGTCATTCCTGTCATTGTCATTACGATAATCCTAATTTGAGCCAAGACTCTAAACGTTTGTTCCCTTCTACGGAATGAAGTTCAGAGGCCATCCGAAATGTTCGGAGACATTTCGCCTCTGCGAATATTGTCCTTCTCCAGCGGCGGCGGCCATTTGCATTTAGATTGAGTAATTAAAACTGCCTACTTTGTACTTAGCTGCCTCTACTTGTGTAAATGTTTGATCCTCCACCCAACACTAACACCATACAGCTAAAGATTAAAAGATACAATTATTTGCCATTTCAAGTAGGTCGCTCCTTCCTCATTCTCTTCGTATACTCTTTCTTCTTCTTCTTCTTCTCCTTTTCCTTCTTCTACTCTTTCCTCTTCTTCTCCTCCTCCTCCTCCTTCTCCTTCTCTTCCTCCTCCTTCTCCTCCTCCTCCTCCTCCTCCTC
>OX418227.1:18163810-18190684 GCA_948455865.1 Conomelus anceps | reverse complement strand
GTTCATATTTTTTTTCGAAGTTTCTTGTATTGAAAATTATAAGGGCTTTGAAATGTTATCTAATGATGTGAGGAAAAATTCTTTTTTCAATTATTTTGTAAAATATGTGGTTCAGAGTTGAAATTATTCTGTTTTTGGGGACAACTGATCTCACCTATGAGTGATTTCAAACTTTTGATTAATTTTCCATAACTAAAAGACACCTTGAGGAATAAAATGACATATTTTTTACTACAATCAAGCAAATAGTTTTTTTTCAAAATACATTTCCAAAAAACTGTAAAACTTTTCAATTTTTCAAAAATTATTTTGAAACAACTATTTGTTAGATTGAAATAAATAATGTCATTTTATTCCTCAAGGAGTCTTTGTTATGGAAAATTTATCAAAAGTTTAAAATCACTTATAGGTGAGATTAATTGCGCCCAAAAACCGAAAAAATTCAGCTTTGAACCACCATATTTCACGAAAATAATTGAAGAAAAACTTTTTTCCTCACAGTAATAAATAACATTTCAAAGTCCTAATAATATTCAATACAAGAAACTTAAAAAAAAGATTATGACCGAAAACCCTGCGTTAAGAACTACAGATTTACTCATCATTTTTCTCTATCATGAAAATCTTTATAGAAAATAATTTTTTTTCACATAATTTCACAAAAGGGGCATTATACGCGTTTAATAGATGCATAGCATACAAGACTATCTCCATCTAATATAAAAAAAGACACTTCATTTCTATTTAAATTATGATTTTTACTCAATTGTACTGGAGGGATGCATTTCGCTTCATCAGCCTGCCACCTACTTTGTTCATCAAGTATTTCGTCATGGAAAACATCACAGACTCTCTTCATCTTAATTAACTATTTCCACATCATTTATTCATAATATTATTCTCACTACTCTTGAAGAGAGTTGTTCTTCTCATGAGTAGAAAAAGCTATCTTATTCCAAAATAGTTTTATATATTTTTTAATTTACATCTTGAAAGCTTATTATCATCCTTTAGCTCATTCCAATAAATCCTTTTAAAAGAAACCAATAAATTCTGTCAGTTAATATAAGATTAATTTAATCTGTGATATATTTCCATAATTTTAATGGGTTTCTAATTTTTCAATTCCTCGATAAACTTGTGACCTTTTCCAGTTTGAACAAAAACAAAGTTCAAAGTCAGAAACAGCACGAACCATAAACTACCATGTTCAAGCTACCATGAACCATGAGCTAAGAAGAGAAATTCTAATTACCCTGGTATGAAATACTTTCGGGTCTGTTTAGTTGAACTCTTACATCATTTCTCAATTTTAGCCACTTTTTCTTTAGATCCTTCAATTTTTATTCTCAAAAACACTTCTTAGTGTACTTACTTTGTTAGTGTGACACAAAAAAATACCGTACGTTCGATTTTTCGATAGTGATTATCATCGAGTATAGCATCCGATGGTGTTTATCATCGAGTATAGCATCCACTGTTCAAACACACTTACACAATTGCATTTACCTCCAAGAAAATTGCATTCAGCTTCAAATCATCCTTCACATCAGTGAATTTAAATTCAAACAAGAATTATTCACGTTTTATCATGTTAAATGGAATAATTGACACGTTAAATGCGAACTGTATGCTAATAAGATGGAGTGAAGATGAAATTCGCAGGGTACGAAGTCGGCAATCTTTTGGGGTTTCTAGAGCAAAACTCGCGTCACGATGCGTGTGTGTACCATATTAGTAGTCAAGAGAGAATGTGGTCCATTTTGCAAATATTACCCCCCCTTGAACCCCTTTTTCACCCCCATCTAACATATTTCACCCACCTTATCCCCCTTGTTCCTTCGCTAGCCTCCCTTATTGTCCCCCTTCTTGAACCCCTTTTTCACCCCCTTCTACTATACTTCATATACTTCAACCCCCTTTGCTCCCTACCCCTCTCCCCCAACAATTCTGCTACATGAACTCCTTTTCTACCCCTCCCTTCGACCAAATTAACCCCTTTTCCTCCCTCCCACCCCTAAAATCCCCCACCTTAAACCCCCTTCCCCCTTCTACCCACCATCTCCTAACTTAAACTCCTCTTCACCCCCCCCCCCCCCCCCCATCATAAGGGGGTCCCAGATGTCGCAAGTTACCAACGTCTTCGCGAGAATCTGCATACCTCCCAAATTGTGGTAAGTTAATAACAGCCACGCACGTACGCACCCTTCCACGCATGAAAGATGTGTTAACTTAATAACTGTAAAGCTGAATGTTCAAAATGTCGGCAGAGCTGAAGGTTGGACGCCATATTGTTTGCGGTATTCACGGAGTTACTACTTATTTCGTGATGGATTGTGCTGCTCAAGTCCTCAAGCGGGAAGCACTGTCTGCTGTCAAGGACAAACTTGATTACAGCTGGTAGGAAATGGGTACAAACTAAGTTAGAAATTGTAGATAATTGATATTTATTTATTACAAATCTCCTTGTCAGGTCCAAAGAGTCAGTCCTATGGCAAACACTAGTACTCATGAATAGCATTCTGGGGAGTTTCATCTCAATGTGATAGAATTTTTAAGATGCAAAAAAATATAATAAGACGTATTTTTGGTTTGCGATGGGCTCACCCATGTAGAGACACTTTCAAAAAACACAGATTACTTACAGTCCCTTCAATTTATATTTACTCAATTTTAATTATAGCCTTCAAAAATCTCCATTCCCTGAAAAAAACGAACGAATCACAAAGGGAAACGAGAGCATACAACCTACTGTTCTATCCAATGCACAAAACTGCCAAGTTTGAGAGGGGAGCACTTTATAGAGCGGTTAAATTGTTCAATAAACTGCCAGATCATATAAAAATAGCCCAAACAGAACCTCAATTTAAAAAAAAAGTAAAGCTTTATCTCCAGAACAATGCTTTTTACTCAGTTGGAGAGTATTTGGATGTGGCATGATGTGGCATACGGGGGCTCCTCCTTTATTACAGAAAGTTTCATTGGCTACATATGTTATTTTTTTATGTTTTAGCTGACAGTATCATACATTACAATAATTACAATTTGATATGATATTTATGATATTTCTCTCCTTTTTTATTCTTTCTTTTTTATTTGACAAGCTTATGTTTTATGGTGCTTTCATAGTGATAGTGACAAACCTGACAATGCATAATATTTGTTTTACATCTTTTCATATTTGTGTACAAATGCATGTGCAAATAAAGAACTTGAACTTGAACTTGAACTTGAACATACATCATGTGATAATAATAGAAAATAGTAATGAACACAAACTAGTAAAAAAATACATAGAAAACATAGAATACTATAAAAATTCATCAATGAGGCATTTTCTCTCTCTTTTTGCATTGGTTTTGCACGGTTTTAAAAAAAGAATGGATAAATTTTTGGCTGGTCTGTGTTCTTTTTCGTATCTTTCTTCTTTTTCCTCTTTTTCTATTTTCTTCATCTTTTACTTGCTCGTCTTCTTCCCTTTCTTCACGTTTTCTCCTCTACTAGCTTTCTTCTCATATTTCCAATTTGTTTTACTTTTTATCCTACTTCTTGATAATCCCCCCTCATAATCCTTTATCCGTCTTCATCATCATCGTCTTTTTTTATTCTCTCCTTCTTTTTATATTTTCAGATTTCTCATCTTCTTCGTCAACTCCTTTTCTCTTGGTGCTGTACCACAATTAATATAGGTCTAATATCTGAACTAATAAACTGTTTATATCATAAATTTCATAGAAAATTCAATTCTGATTCAAAAATGTTGATTAGAACAAAAGGAGAAAACTCAAAAACATTTCACAAAATCGACTTTTATTCAGCTCAGTTATTGTTTAGTTTATTTATCGTTCTGTTTTTGTTTTTTTGCAGTAATCATTCAGTTTAGTTAGTTAAGCAATTGTTAGCTCAGTTATAATAGAAAGTTTATGCTTTAAGCAGGTGGTTAAAAGTGTAAGTAGAATCAGAAGGATTGATTGATTCATAGAAATAATAATTTGACAATTACTAGTAAAAAATACAATAAATAGGCATCCCCAATTATTATTACATGAAAAGAGAAAACTTAATATGGAATACCAATATACAGATTGATAACAATGTAATAGATTAAGATACTTAATGAAAAATGAAAATGTTTTAATAATGGATGAGAAAAAAGAAAAAATATATTGATAACTCAAGAATGTTTATTTTAAGATAAAGCCCAAATATAGCTCTCAGACCTGTGCGTGAGTAATAAGTTGGATGATGGTGATTGATGAGTTGGACCTACAGTTTTAGGTGGGTTCCGATCCACAGGGAAGTGATTTTTACAGCAGAGAAAAAAGTCTTTTTGGCTGTCAATCCAAAAGGTCACCCTCACAAACAGGGTCCAGGAGAGCGTTACTTATCTTGCCTAATTGAACAGAAATGTGCTACTGCTCGTGGTTGTCACCTCCCCATTTATACTATACTTTGTTTTTGTTAATACTTGGGGAAGGCCATGGGACAATACATAATAAATAAATCATTTAATTTGATCGACATTTTGTCACACAAATAAGTTGAAGCCAATAACAATTCTCAAAAAGCAAGCAAGCACAGAACACATGCAACAATAATACGTGTATTATATAAGTAGACAGAGTGTTTCGGAACTCTCTACCAATACTTCTAGGCAGTGTTTCTGGACTACTAACAAAAGTAAATATCGTAATAAAGTCCCCAGTTACACACACAGCCGCCATTTTGTTTTTTTTCACACATTATTTTTTTCTTCGAACACCATTGAACGCATAACTCTGAAATTTTGCATATAGCTTCATAACAAAGAAAACAATCTAAAAACAATTAATCAGAATTTTCCGACATAAAAAACAAAATGGCGGCCATTTTAAATCTTTGAACAGGATTAAATGAATAACGGCTAATGATATCAAAATTTGACATGAATAACGTTTTCTAGATATTTTTATTGCAAATCCAACGATACCTCATTTTTCAAGATTGGCTAACAATTAACAGATTGAGAACAGATTGGTTGAGAACGGGTTGCAGTTTTTCGCTTCCAACCACCGCACACCCTAAAAAGTAGCATATCTCGGTTAGTTGTTGGCCAATCTTGAAAAATGAGGTATCGTTGTATTTGCAATAAACATATCTAGAAAACGTTTTTCAGGTGAAATTTTGATATCATTAGCCATTATTCATTTAATCCTGTTCAAAGATTTCAAATGGCCGCCATTTTGTTTTTTGATGTCGGAAAATTTTGATTAATTTTTTTTAGATTGTTTTAATTGTTATGGAGCTGTATGCAAAATTTTAAAATTATAAATTCAGAGGTGTTCGAATAAAAAATAATGAGTGAAAAAAAATGGCGGCTGTGTGAGTAACTGGGGATTCTAGAAAAATTTTATTACGATATTTGCTTTTGTTAGTGGTTCAGAAACACTGCCTAGAAGTATTGGTAGAGAGTTCCGAAACAGCCTCTATACTAACAATAATAATGACAATAATCTAAACCAGGCAAAATTATAAACAGGTAACAGAGTCCTGACAAGTAACAACAAATAATAATTAACAAGAAAGCATTAATATTTTTGTAACAATGATGAATCAACAAAAGCAGATACCCTAAATCAACCTGTAATACTTCATATTTATCGTCTTAACTCAACCGCAACATTTGTATAAAAGTAAATAATAAAGATTTTTTCTTTGCTCAAGTTGGACAAGAGAACCAATACCTTATCTTCATCAAGGCAATATTAGTGGTGTGTTTGGCCAGATACTTATTTCTAAAATCATTATACGTAGGGCATCTTACAAGAAAGTGTTACAAATTCTCATGGGACAATACATAGTATTTGGGGCATGTGTTGCATTTGTCATATATATTCCTGGTTTGTTGTATTTTTAAATTGTATTGTTTGAAAGGTAAGAAAAAGAAGGAGGGAGATAAAGAATAAGAAAAAAAGAGTTATAAGAAAAAGAAGAAGTAGAAAAAAGGAAAAAAGAAGAGGAGAAAGAGGGATAAGATAAAAAAGACGGTTGAATTCATTTGCAAATATGTTACCGTTTGACACGCTCTAGAAATGTAGATTCAATTAAATCAAGAAACCTGCTATTTTAATTAAATCGTTCCCACTAATGACGAAAATATCTGCATGTGAGACACCGTCCTTTTACCACCCACACATGTTAAAGAGCGGCCGCTTCACTGAGCGTAAGACAAACCAAAGGCCCGTTTCACACACATAGGCAGCA
This sequence comes from Conomelus anceps, assembly GCA_948455865.1. NCBI lineage: Eukaryota > Metazoa > Arthropoda > Insecta > Hemiptera > Delphacidae > Conomelus > Conomelus anceps. Next base: position 18,184,441 of record OX418227.1, on the reverse strand, counting down.
AGCACTGGGAAGTGTAGGGGACCGAAAACTCACGCTGGAGCGGCTTTCGAAGTTTCACTTTGCTCAAAAAACTTTTCCAACTCTTTCCCACTTACTCTCTCTCCTCCTCCTCCTCCTCCCTTATTCCATTTCCTTCTATCATTCTCGAAAGCCACAGACTTATATTTACAAACAGGAAATTTAATTAACTGACTCTGTTGATACATCTACATCGATACTACCGCCAAAGTTTCTGAAGTACAGCCCTTGTCACTCTTCAAGATTCTGTTGAAAATTAGAACTAGTTTTTGTTTTGATTTATGTTTAAAATTGTTGAAAGGATCGTAATTGATTGTTTTACTTGTTAGAATGAAAAATAATTGGGATTTTAATTAGAAACATAGTTACTGATGAGGTTTAATTACACTTACGAAAGCAAATTAAATTCAATCCCCGTAAAATGACGTCATTCTACGGAAATTAAACTTAATGGAGAGAATTTAGTTGCTCAAAGGACAATTTCAAGCGATAACCGGCGTAAAAGATATTTTACCGCCCGATCACCAATGATTAAATCTCACTACTGCCCGTTAAGTTACATTTTTTAGGTTATGTTAATTATACCAGAACACGTAACAGCAAATGAGGTCGTAGGTGTTAAAAACTTTTCAAAATTAATAACATCTATTAAGAATATAATGATATTGAGATAGTTGAATAATGATACAAATAATTCACAATGAAATGATTCTAATTCATCTTTTTTCTCAACTTCAGAATCAGCTGTTGATCAAATTACAGTTTAGCCAAATTGTGCCCGTTCGGTTAACAAAAATTAACTAATCAATCTTTGTGCAACCGAAATAAACCCGTCACACTTACGACGATTAGTTAACTGACATTAAACTCCTTATTTAATTGGCTTTCGTGCTATCGGCCGTTAATTTATTATACTGAATCAGAAATTTAATGGCCAATAAAGCATACATATTCGCTTCATAGCAGCCCAGTACTACTATCACCTATTAAAAGTTTTTGGAGCAAAGGATTTGAGAAGCAAACAAGGTTGAGGTAGGTGAAGGGTGAAGAAAGGGGTTGAAGGGGGTTGAAGGGGGTGAAACGAGTTCAAGGAAGGGAAATATTTGCAAAATGGACACATTTTATATTTTTGCTCGTATACAAGAAAACAAGAATATCTAGATTAGAAATGTTTGCTTTGAGTTGGATGATTTACCGAACGAAGACAGTTCTCTGTTTTAAGCCGAACGTTTTGCATATATCTGTCTTTTTTTTCTTTTTTTTGCTGATGATAAATACATAAGTCCGAGAATTGTGCATAGGTAATGAGGTGATTACATATAGACGGGAATCAAACCCACTGTTTGTAACGCAATTACGGCTAATCATGTGGACCAGATTTCATGAAGTTTTGCATGGATCTTCCTTTAAGGAAAGCCCAGCGATGTTTGTGTAAGGATTTTCAAAAATTACTCGCATTCAAAGGACATTTAGAAGGGCAAAGAAGGAAAGGCAATAAGGTATTCTGTAGGAAACATATGACCATTATAATGAGCTTCTCCATCATATGCAATTGGAATCAGATTCCAAGATAGCCCTCGGGCCCTCTAAAGCCGGCCACTCACCATCAGGTACGCATGATCAGTTCACCTGATACCTGATACCTGATGAGCACACACACTCTTCATGTATACCCTGTCAAGTTTGTCAGTTCAACATGGATTCTACAGAAGATGATCTGCTTCTTTCCTTATTTTGTGTAGTTTTTGTAAAACATAAAAACAGACGGAATAAACGCAAACAATGGTGAAAGGAATGGTTGCGGAGGAGAAATAAATTTACCTATAAATATTGATTATTTAATATTCTTGGATTTCTTGTTCCATAACGATCTGCGTTGTTAATATTAACTTTTCATTGTAAATTTAATGACTTGCAGTTAGTTTAATTTGTGAATACATAATAATTGTACTCACACTTGGCCGAACGTTTTCGAGTTATGGAAACTCATCTTCAAGGCATCCTAGATCGGCGATGTTGGTTAGAAGAATTGTGGTTTTTGTATAAAATTGTGTTTTATTATACAAAAACCACAATTCTTCTAACCAACAAATCAACAAAGCTGATCTAGGATGCCTTGAAGATGAGTTTCCATAACTCGAAAACGTTCGGCCAAGTGTGAAAACAATTATTATATATTCACAACTTAAAACTGACTGCAAGTCATTAAATTAGGGAAGTGATAGCCGTGAGCTGTAGCAGGTATCTGTTCAGAGATAAGCTGCGTTCTCCTAGGCACTCTTTGTAAGGGTGACCAAAAAGATTGGCCTGCAAAAAAGACACTGTTCTCTGCAGTAAAATCACTTCCTGGTGGTTCGGAACCCACCTAAAACTGTAGGTCCAGCTCATCAATCCCAATCATCCAACTCATTACCCACGCACAGGTCTCAGATCTATGTGGGCTTCATCCTCCAAAAAAATTACAATTAACAGTTAATATTTTTAATATTGATTAATTAATTTCAAGTGATATATTTGTCCTTAAAAACGTAATAATTGTTATCAGGAGGCACAAGGCTACAAAGGTTTTAAACATTTCTCATCTGACCCAGCAAATGCAAACTTTTACAACAGGAAAGTACAACACTGATCGACAGTCACCAACAACCCAAACACACTAATCAAAATTAAATAATGTTTATCAGCATAAATAATATTTATCAACATAATGCGTATGAACATAAAGTTTTAAAAGTTTTAAACTTTCAAAATTTGAACTATTCTCGCCAAAAAGACAGTAGAACTGAGACCTGATCAGGTTTCTGCCACACACACATCAAGTCTGGTCGAACTGTCAGGGGAACTGATCGAATTTTCATCAGTTGTCAGGTCGCTTTCAGGTCGCCTGAAAGGCTAGTTATTCCCGCCACACACTATCATGTACACCTGATCAGATAACTGATCATTCGTACCTGATCAGGTGTACCTGATAGTGAATGGCCGGCTTTATTCATCTGGTTGACCTTATTCATACGATTAAAGTTATCATTCATGAGAATAACATATTTATTTGAGAGAGATAAATCATTTCTAATATTTCAATTAAGTATAATAACAAGTGATTACTAACTGAATGAGATAATTTTAGAAATTTGATTAATATTGTGCTATAAACTAATTTGTCAGACATGTGAAATCTGATCTGGTTTGAGCAATTAGCTGTCTGAAACAAGTACAGGTTGGATGAAAATAAAAACGCTGCCTTGATGACGTGATACAGAGTGACTTTTTTGGAAAATAAACTACGCAAATTGAATCAAGTGATAAGTCTGAAGATTGTGTTTTGTTTTTTGATGGTGATTATCATTGAGTATATCGAGTATCTGTACCTCTGTGCAAGCACCTTTAAACTTGGACGTGAAGTCACAAGTTTATATTGGTAGGAAACTACAACAAGCTACCGCAGTTTTTGAAATCTTGAAAGTATAGAAATATTTAAAAACCATTAAAAAAATATTTAGTTGAAGCTTTTTATAGTGTATAAGAGGTCCTTTCATATCAAAATTAAGCCTCACCTCAACTAATTGATATAGTAATAATTATTGTAACTAGTGTATAAGATAGTATAATTTATTGTTAATATGACTTGTCCTATACTCCTTATCTGGAGTCTTCAAGACGTAATCTACAAAAAAAGATAGATGTCATCAAAAATAGACTACGCAAATTGAATCAAGGGTTAGGTCTGATGACTGTGTTTACTTTTTCGATGGTGATTATTATCATTAAGGCTGTGCGCAGGGTTTTTGGTCATAATTTTTTTTCGAAGTTTGTTGAATTGGATATTATTAAGGTATTGAAATGTTGACTATTATTATTGCAATGATAAATTATTTTTTTCATCAAATATTTCATGAAATATGGGAGTTCAAAGTTGAATTGTTTCGGTTTTTGGGGGTAATTGATCTCCCCTACAAGTTATTTTAAACTTTTGATTTTTTTTTAAATGAAAGACACATTGAGGAATAAAATGACATATTTTTCATTCCAATCAAACAATTAGTTTTCTCAAAATAAATTTTTTAAAACATGCAAAAAAACTCAGTGTTTCAAAAAATTATTTTGAAAATACCAATAATTGTTGAATTGAAATAAAAAATGTGTCATTCTTTTCCCCAAGGTGTTTTTCAGTTATAAAAAAATTATCAAAAGTTTAAAATAACTTGTAGGGGAGATCAATTGCCCCCAAAAACCGAAAACTTTCAACTTTAAACTCCCATATTTCATAAAATATTTGATGAAAAAAATAATTTATCATGGCAATAGTCAACATTTCAATACCTTAATAATATCCAATTCAATGAACTTCGAAAAAAAATTATGACCAAAAACCCTGCGCACATCGAGCATGTTCCTCTGGGCAAGCTCTCTTATAATTGGACGTGAGGTCTACTGTTTACAGAACAGTAGAACCTCGTTTATTCGGACTAACTGGGACCGGAAGTAATCCGGATGATCGAAAATCCGGATAATACGGAGAGAAATGAACAAAATTGTAATAAAAAGCAAAATTAAACTTACCCATTGTTGTATTGTTCTTCACAAACAGTAAACAGTAAATAGTAAACAAAATATAACATTCTTAAACACACAAACTATTTACATTGTCTTCCAATACAAAAATACCCTAAACTTATGGTAATATTATTACTTTTTTCTTCCAGCACTCGATCCGACATGATCCGGAAATCCGGATGGATGAGGTCCGGATAACCGAGGTTCTACTGCAGTTTTAAAAAACGTGTTTGTGAGTTGAGAAGTGGAAATAGATGTGTTCCCATAACACTTACACTAGTAAAGCATAAAATTGATCATGTTACTACGCATGTGAGACAGTTACAGTTGCACAGGAGCTGTGAAGCTGAATGAAATATTTGCTAGAAGGCCCAGAATCCGATCAAGATAGAGATGGAGTGATAAGATGAAGTAGAGCCAAATTGTAAATGGAATATCGTTTGTCTTTGTCAGCTCGCAAAACGGCTGAATTAGATAGAGAAAGGGTTGAAGGATGGGTTGGAGAAAGGAGAAGAGGAGGAGAAGAGTATTAGAGAGAAAGAGAAAGAGTCAGAGGGTGGAGAAAGAGAAAGAGAGTGCGAGAGAATGGGAAAGAACGAGTGAGAGAGCATGAGCGTATAGGGGTTGGGAGAGGCAGAAAGAAAGAGTGAGAGAGAAATAATGATGACTTCATTGTCTTCAGAGTGAGAGTGATTAAAAGAGTGAGAGATTCAGATGACTTCAGAGAAAGATAGAGTGAATGCATGTGAGAGAGAGCAAGGAAGAGAGAAACAGAGTGGGAGAAGAGAGAAAAATTAGTGAAGGAAGAGAGAAGAACGAGAGAGGAATAAGGAGAGAGTGATTTGGATGATTTGAGAAAAAGAGGGTGTGAGAGAGTAAAATAGAGCGTGATAGAGTGAGGGAGAGGGAGTGAAAGAGTGGAAGAGCAAGTGAGTCTGTGTGAGAGATGATGAAGGATAGGGAGAGAAAAAGAAAGTGCGGAAGAGCGAGATGGTGTGTGAGAGAGTGAATACCTGAGAGAGAGCAAGAGAGAGTGAGTGTGAGAGAGAGAGCCACAAGGAGAATAAAAATTAGAAAGAGAAAGCGTGAGTAACAGAGAGCGAAAGAGTGACAGAGTGGGGGTGAGTGTGAACGAGAGGTGTTAGGGAGAGGGAAAAATAGAGAAAAATAAAGAGAGAGTAATTGAAAAATAAACAGAGAAAGAGTGAGTGAGTGAGTGCGTGATGGAGAGCGAACAAGGAAGAGAGCAAGAGCAAGAGAGAGACAGAGAGAGAGAGAGAGAGAGATAGAAAGTGAGAGTGATTCAGAGGACTTCAAAGAAATAGAGAGTGAAAAAGAAAGAGAGAATGAAACCCTGTGAGAGAGCGAGCGAGAGAGACTGAGAAAGGGATAGTGAGAGAGAGAGAGAGAGAGAGAGAGAGAGAGAGAGGGGGGAGAGCGAGAGAGAGTGATTGTAAGAGAAAGAGAGGGGCTGATTGAGACGGAGAGAACGTGAGAGAGAGAGGACAGAGAGAGGAAAGAGAGAGGAGAGAAAGGAAAGAGAGAGAAAAGAGAGAGGAAAGAGAGAGGAGAGAGAGAGAGGAGAAAGAGAGGAGAGAGAGGAGAGTAAGAAGATAGAGGAGAGAGAGAGAGAAGAGTGAGACGAGAGTGAGAGAAGAGAGAGGAGAGAGAGAGAAAAGAGAGAGGAGAGAGAAAAGAGAGAAGGGAGAGAGAGGAGAGAGAAGGAGGAGAGAGAGAAATAATAAGAGAGTGATTCAGATGACTTCAGAGAAAGAGAGAGTGAGTGCGTGAGGGCGAGCGAGAAAGATAGAGAGAGAGAGAGAGAGAGAGAGTGAGAGAGAGAGAGTGAGCATGAGTGAGGGGGGTAGTGAGAGTATGTGTGAGAGAGAGCGAGGAGATGAGAAGTTAAGTGGAACGAGTAGCAAGATTGATTTATTTGTTTTCATTAACCTCATTCATGTAGAAGGGCAATTTTTCAGGTGAATAAAGAAGACAAATGTGTGACATTGATTGGCTGAAGGATTTATTTGCACAGGGTGAATTTCTTTCAAACTGGCTGGAGTGCAGAATATTTTTTGTAAATTTTTTGTTTGTTTGCTGATTTAAAAAAATATTTAGAAAATATGAGATTGCTTTATCTACTGTATAAGATAAAATACACAGTTGTTTTGAGACAAAACATAATTATTTGAAACTTGGACAACAAATTCATAAATTTATTAGGACAATATCGCGCAATGAATGAAAATATGCAACAGACCCAAGTACAAAATGAACTATTCACAAATTTGGAATATGATATATTGTCCAAAACATTAGGGTCAATTCACACTAAAAACTCAGACTTATTAGAAAAATAACTTCATTAGAAAAAATATCGATTATTTTTCACTTAATAGCGATTAAATAAAAGTTCACTTGAAACTGTTCACTGAAAACAGCTGAAAAAAATTCGAACTTTTGAGCTAAAAAATACCAACTCGTTGCTATGGAAAACAGCAAGTAATCTCTTTAAAATAACAATTTCCATAATATTGTATTACTAAACCTAGTAGTTATGTCACGATTATGACTGCCTTTTAGCTACAAGTGAGCTGTGTGTTAGGACCCAAGCGACGCGTGTGTTCTAATTATATCTTGAGTGGCTTAAAAAGGCTAAATTTGCATACTTTATTGTATCTACGATTACCAATAGTTTTTTTTTTTGTAGATTACGTCTTGGAGACTCCAATTAAGGAGTATAAGACAAGTCAGATTAACAATATTATACACTAGATACCATAATTACTATATCAATTAATTGAGGTTTATTTTTACTTGGTTACTTTCTCGAACTAATATAACCTAGAATGCGTAATTGTTGATTATATTAATTGTTACTCATTGGCTATGAGTTGAAACCAAATAATTTAAACTCAATCAATTTGATCTCAAAATGCTAACATCAGCTGATGTCCCTTTGCATCTCTCTCTCTCGAATGAATTGGAGAAATGCTTTAAAATAGATTCACACCCAACAGTCACAGCGCGTCTCGTCTCGTCACAGTCATAAAATATAATTCTCATCTGAGTTTCCGGTTACTGTCTACACTCGTCCGGCGCCGACCCGTCAGGTGACTGATTGTTACCGTGACTGAACTGAGACGGAACTGTGACTGTGACGCGCCGTAACTGATGCGTGTGAATCGACTTTATTTCTGACTAGCAGCTACCCGTCCTTCGTACTTCACTATTAAAACTTGTGGAAATGCACGATTGTATGGCATTGTACCAGGACCGAGAACGAAATTATTAATTTTGCTTCAACACCGACCGTGATCCAAGCACAAACTGAGCTTCTGGAGAGTTGAAAAGCTCAAATGGAAGTCTATAAAATCATTTTGTTATTCTATCATGGAAAAAGAATTCAAAATGTCAACATTTGCGAGCTATGCTACTACAATAGGGTTTTTTTCTAGACTAATGACTTCTCCCAGTTTTGTTATGAAATTCTAACACACTCTTTCTCGATAATGTACCATACATTAAAGTTCTCTCCTCTTTCGTATAAAGATAGACTAAACATGCTACAATAACAGCCGCCATGCTCAGTTCTCAACACTCCAATATTGTAATATTAATTCCGTCTAGATAAAATTTTGATAAATCATTATCACTGCTATAGAATTATTCTCAATAACCTTTCCTACAGAAAAAAGCATTCTATCTAGTGCTTAGTCATCTCAAATGGGGGGGGGTCCGGACCCGGGGACCCCCCCCTTGAATACGCCCCTGGGTAAGTATAAATAATATACTTCTAATAAGCATAACTGTACAGCGAAAATGCTGTGGCAACTTCAACATCAACATCCATTGTGGTCGATCACTGAATCGCGAATGAGTGCAAATATGTTTTACGAATAGTTGGGCCTACTTGGGCCAATGTGTACTTGGGTGCATTCGACAACATTCGTTGTCGCTAATCATTCACGAACTTAGACGGAACATTTGGCAAAACATTCAGGCGAATGTGTGGGCCATAGTGTACTGGTAGCATCAGGGTGTCAGTGCCGTGAAACAGGTACGATATAAGGAAGAGAACAGGCATGCTCCATCGCCTCTAATGGAAACCACTCTATGAGGTACCACTACACCATTGATAGTTATTTCCTCCATTGAGTATCATATGTTTTGCGTATCAAAGTGTCAGTATGAAACAGAATTTTATCGCATTAATTGATTTGTGGAATAGAATCGTGAACAAAATATAGTACATTATTGTTAAATTCACAATATTATAAACAGAAAAATAAAACATATAAGAAAGTTTCAATAGTTAAAAAAGTTTCAAAATTATTATATCTATCTATATCTATATCTATATCTATATCTATATCTATATCTATATCTATATCTATATCTATATCTATATAATCGAAATCTTGAGAATTATTTGGTACATGGATTTGTTACACAGAATTATTTGGTATTGAAATGAAGTAAATGCAAAATGAATAAGTTCGAAATTAAAGTGTGAGTGTGGAATGAGAAAGGTGACAGAATGAAATCAATCTGACAGGTTAGTTAGAGAATGCCTATATTGATAGGTAAAAGTTCTTATAAGAATTGATATTTATTCGATTTGAGTCACACTTACCTAACACACTTGCCTAACTGCCTGTTCGGCTACTTTTTTACTTTTAATAAACTTAGGCTTTCAGCTATTGAAATTATTTTGGTAGCTCGGGATAAGTTTGCTTTGTTTGTAACAAATTATGGCAAGATCGCAGCGTGCGCGCCGGGCGTATTACTCAACTATTTGAAAAGCTATCGTCTCAAAACTATATTTAAATAAAAATACAGAAAAAATTGAGACGCGGAAGCACAATTTCAAACGCCAAACACTTCTATGAATATTAAATAAAAACGTTTAAAAATGATATGAAGAAACTAACCTCTAATTGCGAATCCGTCAATAAAGTGTCAGTAAACAATATTCTAACACTCTATCAATGTATTATATTCTTGATTAATGGGTAATAGAACTAGTATTAATTTAGTTGACATTCAATGTATTTTCATTTTAAAATATGTAAGATTACGTAGTTTTTTGGACATGTAAAAGTCGGAACACAAATGTCACTCTCGACTATTGGAATTGGACTATGCACGATACGATATTGCAGATCGATTATTTCGTCTTCTCGATAGTTTGTCAGATCGAGTATCGATCACGATCTTATCGACTATTTCTTGTCATTATTTGACTCGCAGCTTTTGCAATTTAAGAAAATAATTGATATTATCATTAAAAATAAGCTTAATAATTTTTAAAAATTAGATGATAGATATAAATAAATATATTAGTTGATTAAAATCCATTATTAAACAAAAATAATAGTCTTTTTCTTATCTATGCTACTACCAACCAACATTTTTGATAGATTGGTCAATCTACATCACTGTCATTCCGAAGTGGAATGGAACTGCATAACCAAACCTTTCCTAACCTGGCTAGATCTGACTGAACCACCTCTGTAAATTTGTTGGTGGTTTTAAATTTGTCGGTGGTGTAAATTTGAGGTGGTTCAGTCACATCTAGCCAGGTTAGGAAAGGTTTGGTTATGCAGTTCCATTCCAGTTTCCATTCCACTTCGGTCCATTCACGACTACGCTTCTGTGCATGCACGAAATGTTTCCACATGTGTAGATTTAAAAGGTCGTGAAAAAATGTAGTAGTTTCGTTATTGGTACTTATCGACCTTGTACAATAGTGTCGACAGAGCCGTATCGATAGTTGAGACCCTGTCGATATCGATTAGTCAATCCGATCGATCTAATGATTGCAAATATGTACGGTGCAAGGCGAACTGCGAAGTGTAAGTGTCATCTTTACATTGTTTTAAAAAAACGTCTTTTTTTAATTACGTGCATGATTAAATATGAAAAAAAGCATAATTAATTTATGTGATGATTGTGTCATGCTGCAGATAATTCATTATTGATTTTCTAAATACTGTTTTCTGACACTTTTTGACGAATCTGCTATTAGAGGTTAGTTTCTCCATGTCATTTTTAATCGTTTTTATTTAATATTACGAAAAGAGTTTCATATTTGAAATTGTGCTTCCGCGGCTCAATTTTTTCTGTATTTTCATTTAAATATAGTTTTGAGACTATAGCTTTTCAAATAGTTGAGTAATACGCCCGGCGCGCACGCTGCGATTTTTCTCAAATGATTAGTCATTAATAGACCTAATCTACTGAACTTGCCAGCCAAACAGCTTAAAGGAACAGCTGATAGAAGTCAACCGTTTTTATCATATGGCAGACCCCTTAGTAGCGTTATTTACACTGTCTTTCAACAGCAAAAGACTTTGCACTTTGCATGTAGGCATGTAGGCAGTCGGAGCCTTGCAATATGTGGGAAACATATGACTGGGTATGATGAAATGTAATTACCAGGTTACATCTGTTAAGTACATGTTAAGAAATTTTTATCACCAAACTTTTCAAAAATCGTCGATTTTGGGCCCATTTTGGGGCTAATTTTGAAACTTTTTTCCAAGGTACATCTAAGGCCGATACTTAACATGAATACCAAATTTTATCTGATTTGACCTTATGGTTCTCTAGAAATTGTTGTCACCTAAATTTTCAAAAATCTTCAATTTTGGGCCCATTTTGGGGTAAATTTTGAAACCCTTTCTTAGCACGCGTCTAGTCCCCCTACTGAATACGTGTACCAAATTTTATCGTTTTTGGTCGTGTGGTTCCTGAGAAACTGTGATGAATGAGTGAGTGAGTCAGTCAGTGGTATTTCGATTATATAGATATAGATTAATGAAGGGCTGAGAACCTATCCTTTTGTTTCGCCTCAAAAAGGATGAAGGAGTCGGTTAATTTTATTGGCCAACGAACTTGACCTGTATTAAGGTTCAAATTAAGAAGTTGATTGGTCAAAGCGTTCAAAAGTTATCATCGGACATATACAGAAAAAGTTGGGAGCCTCCAGACACAAGTCAAAACTAAGAACTCGCTTAGCTCGTTCAAAAATATGTCATATCCCATCATTTTTCTAGTTTTAAAAAATCGGTAAAACCTTGTTTTTATTAATAACCTTGAGCTTCTTTGTGCAACGGCTTTGATTAAGCCGTTTATGAAATGTTGTCATTACATTACTTTTCAACCTCTAATAACTACTTTATTTGAAGTATTTTATTTGCTTATATTGATCAATATTTTATGCAATTTCCTTACTATTATCCATCTCATCGTTGATATCCAAGCTTTTACTCATATACAATCTATTGTGTTGTTAATAATATGCTTTTTAAAGTCACAATTATATTTTGTAAATTATTATTTTTATTGCTGATGATGTCTACATGAGTCCGAGACTTGTTCGTGGGTTGTGAATGATTACACATAAATGCCTGACGGTGGAGTAGAATCCGAACCCACGACCGCTGAAACGACAGCAAGCTGAAGTTGCGACGCCCCAACCCACTGAGCCGCTTAGAGCAACCCGCCAATACATTTACACCAATAAAGTAATTTTATCTTATTTTTATCTTTATCTATCATATTCTACGATAAATTGTTATTCTGCTATTATTCTATAAGAATTAATCATCTGTAGAAACTCTTCCAAGCAATGGCCAATCACTTCAACAAGTCAGTCCAGTTTTTCTCAGTCTCCTCTCCTTTTTTCTTTAATTCTCTCTCTCTCCTTCTCTCTCCTTTTTTGAATGTTTTCCTCATCGAGACGCAACCTCCAATCAAAATCAATCTGAGTGTTAAATTTCTCATTACGCTTTCCCTCGAACAGAACAAAAAGAAAAAGAATAAAGCATTTTTTCCAATTACTGACACCTCATTTTCCCTAAAGAGCACAAGCTCTTTTAATGAAAGAGTATAAAGTTTCCTTTTATCATAACTGCTTCTTTTTACCTGTCTTAGTCATTTACTATTATAGTTCGTCAAGAAATATTGAAGTCAAGGATAGCTAGTGTTTCAAGAAATATAATTTGATACCAAAGTAACCCTTGTCATCTAATTAGGTTGACTTAATTAGATTAATTAATTATATTGAGGCACTTTCAATAGATGGTAGAATTTCATTGGATTATTCACTTTCTGGAAGCCAAAGTAAAAAAGAAGATCATCTTTTCCGTCCTTTCATCACTTAAAATATTTCTTATCTTTTTCTTTTATGCTACGTTCTCCTTTTCTCTTTCTTCTATGTTTTATATTTGTGTTCTTTTTTTAAATGTCCACCCAAAATGAAAAATGATGATCATCTTAAGCAGCGTTTCACTTTCTTCATCATTACCTTCTCCTTCTCCCTCTCCAACACCTCCTCCTTCATCATTTCTTCCTCTTCATCCTTCTCCTCCTCCATCATTTTCTGCTTCTTCTTCTTCTTCTTCTTTCATCTTCTACCACCTTCTCTGCCTTCCGCTTGCCCTCCTCCTTCTCTTCCTTTTCCTCCTCCACTATTTCCTCCTTCTCATCCTCCTCCTATTCCTTCACCACCTCCTTTTTCCTCTTCTGCTTCTTCTTTCTCATATCCCTTTTCTGTGTCTTCTTCTCCCATCTTCCTTCACCAACACCACCTTCTCTTCCTTCTCCTTGTCCTGATCCTCTTCCTTCTCCTCCTCCAACACCTCCTCCACCATTTCCTCCTTTTCATCCTCCTCCCCCTTCCTCGTCTGATTCTTCTTCTCTCATATTTCTCTTCTGATTTTTCATCTCTCATCTTCCTCAACACCACCTTCTCTAACTTCTTCTTAACCTCCTACTCCTCTTCCTTCTCTTCATCCTCTTCCTTCTAATCCTTCATCACCTCCTTCTACACCATTTTCTCCGCTTCCTCCTTACTCTTCTGCTTCTTCTTCTCCTCTCATCATCATCTACCACCACCTTCTCTTCCGTCTCCTTGCCCTCCTACTCCTCTTTCTCTTCCTTCTCCTCCTCCTTCTCTTCCTCACCCTCTTCCTTCTCCTGCCCACTCTTTCTCTATTTCTCCTATTTCCTCCTTCCTGCCTTTTGCTTATTCTCTTCCACACTCTCATATTCTCTCACTTCTTCTCCTACTCATTTACTCTTTCTTTCTTCCTATTTCTCTCTCACTGTCTCGCTCGCTCTCTTTCTCTCTTAACTACATTGCATATGTGAGTTGATAATATTAATAATAATGTAAGCATTCATAATGTAGTGAAAATGTACACAGAAAGAAGGATTCACAGCGTTATCGCTTGTGTCAACAAGTGTTCTGGACAAAGCAACTAATCACTCTAATTTTGACACTTTTATGATATTTACTTTTAACTTTGTAGAGTATTTTAGGTGTTGAATTAGACTTTAATGGAATCTTATCGAATATTGTGGAATATGCGAGAAGTTCTTATTTGTTTATTATTTGGAATCTTATCGAATTCGGTAAAAGTTAATAGAAAAGTGTAGTTTTTTCTAGATTACAGAAATTATATAAATAAGATAGTGAATTTTGTAAATTAGTTCAGTTTTGTTTGAAATTCGTCGTGATAAACAAGTAGTAATAATTATTTTTCCTATTTAATTCATATCAGTGGACTCTAATCATCGCTTTATTGTATTACAGACTTGTGCTGCGTAAGTTAATTGTTCTTTTTCGAAGTTCATCTTGAATTATTGAACAATTATTATTTAATATTAGATCGGCCTTTTGACATTTAGTGATTGATTTTTGTACAGTAATATTGAAAAATCTTTATCAGTTGAACAATATTGATTTATCTGTTTCCGATTTCATTATCTTGTGTAAGAAATTACTGAACAGTATGAGTTGTGGATTATTTGTGTTAATAAAGTGCGAGTGATAAATTTAAGTGTTGCCTGCGTTATTTTAGATATAGAACCCGTAACAATATACATTGTAAATTTACACAAATAAAGTCATCTTAATCTGAATCACTCACCCATTCTTTCTCTCACACTCACTCCCACCCGCTCCTTCTCCCTCACACTCTCTTTCCTCCTATCCCTCTCTCTCATTCTCTCTCTCAATCAATCTCTCACTCTTCATTTATCTGAGTGGAATGTGTTCTTCACAACTTAACCAATTCAGGTGAGCGCGTAAACAATTTGGTCACACTGATTGCTATTGATTGCTCTGTCTCATCGCTCTCTCTCACAATCGCTCTTCCTCTCCCAATCCCCCACCCCCTCGTCCCTGACTCTCCCACTCATTCTTTCCCACTCCCCTCCCTCTCGCCATCCTTACCTCTCCTAGAAACCCTCTTCCAGAGCAATGTCAACTGCAGTCCTGCTTTCCTCATCAACATGTGAGTGAGTGTGTTTGAAGTGTTTGAAAAATAAACTCAACTGCAATTAGTTGGCTTGCAGCCCTATTCTAAGTGAACAGGTCCATTTGTTTGTATGATTTAGATTTCAACTACTGTCCACTGACAAATAATAATTATTTGCAGCCAAATTCCGGGCACGTTGTTCACACGGTAACTTTGTTGAGTATCATCCAGTGTCCAGGCAGTGATTTCAAACGGGCACTGTTCAGTGATTTACAATTACAGTCACTGCTCACTGATTTCAAACTTGATTTACTGGTAGCAACATGTTGTTCTACACGAACTTAAAGTGGGGATTGATATACAGTAAAACCTGTGTAAGGCGGAACTCCACCGGACTGAAAAAATTTCCGTTTTGTTTAGACAGGGTGATCATATTAAAATCATGTGACAGGTTAAAAAATTACTGTAATTTAATTTTGTCTCATGAAAAAGCTGTGAAATTAATTTTAAATTATACTTACTGTGACGCTGAAGATCTTGTTTCCACTTAAAAGTGTTTTTTAAGTTTTTATTATACTGTACCTACTGTATTAAAAATATTTTCTTCACTAACCTATTTCATTTTCATCCACATAATTATTTAAAGACAAAGTTTTTGTTTTTAGGTTTGCCATTTCAAAATTAAAGAACACTACCAACTAACATTTGCAGCAAATGAACAAAAATTTTTAAATAAATAAACATTAAATAATAACAATAAACAATAATAATAAATAAACAATAAATAAAACATTGATGAAACAATCACGCATTACTTTAAATGACAGAACTCGGAATGAAACGGAAAGAACGTACCGTACGAAAGACTTGCTGATGTAGAAACAGTTCTAATTCGAAATTAAAACGCCAGGGATGTTATGACTAATGTGATGGATGCTATGGCCTCAAAAAACCGTGTGTACAGACTTTCAGTTCCCCTTAAAATGAATGTTTGGTTGCTAATCGCTCAGATTCTTGGAAACAATTAGCCATCAATACGTACGCGAGAGAAGCATATAAAATCGAGTGGGACACTGTGCCTTATTTATTTTGCAATAACCTTCTAAGACATCCGGTAATAAGAAATAATGTATCGTAGTGTACTTGATACGTTAAAAAACATCCTGCTGTTTTAAAAACAAATATTGAACTCTATATTTACTTTATACAGGAAATAATCCGGAATACAGTGCGTTGCAAAAGCAAACAGCTTCTGTAAATCTTTATCAAATTTCCGTTTTACACAGTGTTAATTATTGCATGGGACTTTTTAAGCATTCCGTTTCCGCGTTAGAAAGGTTCCGGCTTAGAAAGGTATAATTCGGCTAGAATATACGTAACTATACGTTCGGTTTTATACGTAACTATAAACAAAATTCCTAGGGACCGGATGAAACATTCCGTTTCAGCAGGTTTCCGTCTTACAAGGGGTCCGTCTTAGACAGGTTTTACTGTAGCTGAACGATATTGAGAGTTTGTTCAACTGAAATTCATAAATTCTAGAAATAAACGGATTGTATAGTACTGAATAACAAACAATTTAAGTACCAATCGAAGTGGTGCTGGAACATTGAATTTAATGAATAATGAGACTTGAAGTTGTCGTAACCACATTTATTGAAAAAAGTAAAAACTAGTTTTGGTTGTTACACCATTATCAATCTCAAACAAACTAAAACTAAAGTACAGTGTAGGTTAATATATTGTTGTGGACAAGGCAAAAGAGAAAGAAGTATAATTGTCTGCCTGTGTCAATAGGTCAATACTAAACACAGAAGGCTGAGGGCGAGAGTGCCTTTCATAGGCTGACCTTCATTGAAGGTCTGTGATTGGCTGAAGGCCCTAACAAGTCACGCCTACTGGTGGGAGGAGTATCAAGGAATAATCAGTGTAAAAATCAAGAACCAAAAAGAAACAAACAAGAACAATACACATGTAGGCTAAAATTAAACAATTTGAAAAATTAAAATAAAATGAACAATGAAGCTAAATGAAATGGAGTCAAGGTCAACCAAGAAAAAAAAAAGTGCCTCTCATATACTAACCTTCATTGAAGGTTCGTGATTGGCTGATGGCCCTTATAAGTCACGCCCACTAGTGGGAGGAGCATCAAGGAATAATCAGTGTCGAAATCAAGAACCTAAAACTAAATAACAAGAACAATTCACAAGTAGGCTAGAATTGAACAATTTAAAAAATTAAAATTAAATAAAACATCATAAATAAATAAGTCTATATTATCATCACTCACCCCCTCATCATCACGTAGGCTTAAACAAATTGTTCAAAGTTGCCTTTGTAAATAAATAAATGGAGTAAAGGTCAACCGAGAAAAACAAGAAAGTACTGTTATTAAAGAGTAGGCCAGAATTGCGATGGAACAAAGTAAGTTGTATTGAATTGGTGAAATAAATTTGATCATTTAAACTAGTATTAGAATCGTTTTTTGCCAACCTAGTCATCTCCAAAGTGTTCTGGTACAAATTTCAATATCAATTTATTATAAAGTCAATATCAATTCAATATCAAGTCAATATCAATTCGATATCAATTGAATATCGACTCAATATCAATTCATTATAATTCAATATCGACTCAATATCAATTCATTATCAATTCAATATTGACTCAATATCAATTGAATATCGACTCAATATCAATTCAATATCTGTTCAATATCATTTCGATATCAATTCAATATCAATTCAATATCAAGTCAATATCAATTCGATATCAATTTAATATCAACTCGATATCAATTGAATATCGACTCAATATCAATTCATTATCAATTGAATATCGATTCAATATCAATTGAATATCGACTCAATAACAATTGAATATCGACTCAATATCAATTCAATATCTATTCAATATCAATTCAATATCTACTCAATATCAATTCAATATCGACTCAATATCAATTCAAAATCGAGTCAATATCACTATCATCACTGAACAAAGCAGTAGCGGTTACAGATGGTGAGTTTGGGGGGTAATAGAATGATATTGTCCCTCCTTCCTACCCCTTCTCTAGTAAATTTTAAATTTTGTGGTGCCATGACGGATTCTCCCCTTTTTCTCACCCTTTCCTAGTGAATTTCCAATTTTTAAGGGATTATTATGACCCCCATGACGGGCTACCCCCCCCCCTTCAATGGTTCCGCCCTTGGAACTCAGTCACATAAGGAATGAAATAAAATAAGAACAAAAACAATGCAGGTGAACAAGATTAAAAAATTCAATATGAACACTAAGCACAGTGACACAAAGGCCACGCCCACTCTTACTACGATGCTGTACAGAGTAGCAGGGCAAAGAGGCTAGAAGGCGGATTGATTGTAAATCAAGCTTCCTTGCTCCTCTTCTCTTCCTTGTCTAGTCCTGGAAATTCGTGCGCCTGGATTCTGGATTCTGGATCGTGGATTGTGGATTGTGCTGGGCCTGTGCTGCCTGTAACAGAGGAGAGTGTTCTAGATCAATGGACAAAGCCGAGGGTCTACATTAATCAAGCCTAGGCGAACAACCAACACATCTATCTCTCTCTCATACACACTCTCACTCTCTTTCTCATACTCTAATTCACTCTCTCTCTCTCTTTCTCATCCTCTAATTCACCCTCTCTCTCTTTTCTCACGTACACACCCACGCTCTCTTTCCCTTTCTCACTCTTTCTCTTTTACTTTCTCACTCTTTCACACACTCTCTTTTTCTATCTTTCTATTCTCAAGTCTTTCTCTGTTTGTCTCTTGTTCCTCTTCCCCTCATTTACTATTATTCTCTTTCTCATTCTCTAATTCTCTCTCTCACCCGTTCTTTCATTCTCTCTCACTCGTTCTATCTCTCTCTCTCTCTCAAATATCTCTCTCCCTCTTTCTCTTTTTCGTTCTCCAACACACTCTCTCACTAGCTATCTCACTCTATCTGTCTCTTGGACGAATCTTTGTCCAAACTTCGCCATTTCATGTAATTGCATCGCTTAGATTGTCATTACCGAGTTAATATCATACAGTTGAGATAATTTTACATAATTCTTTGCACTATAAAAATAGCATTATCTGAGTTTACTATTGTATATATCTATGTGGTGCTGAAATTTTTGTTTTTAACCAATCATATGCAAAATTTGTAAATTTACATGCCTAAGGAAAGATAATCTAATCCTCATTCTCCTCCACACCCTTCTCCTCCTCTTCCTCCTCCTCCATCTTCTCCATCAAGGTTGTTTTTTCTCCTTCTCTTCCTTCTCCTTCCTCTTCTTCTCCTCCCCCTCATTATACTCCTCCTTCTCATCCTCCTTCATATCTTCCTTCTCCTCTTCCTCCTCCTCCATCTTCTTCATCAAGGTTGTTTTTCTCCTTCTCCTTCTCCTCCTCTTCCTCCTCCTCCATCTTCTCCATCAAGGTTGTTTTTTCTCCTTCTCTTCCTTCTCCTTCTTCTTCTTCTTCTCCTCCCCCTCATTATACTCCTCCTTCTCATCCTCCTTCATATCTTCCTTCTCCTCTTCCTCCTCCTCCATCTTCTTCATCAAGGTTGTTTTTCTCCTTCTCCTTCTCCTCCTCTTCCTCCTCCTCCATCTTCTCCATCAAGGTTGTTTTTTCTCCTTCTCTTCCTTCTCCTTCTTCTTCTTCTCCTCCCCCTCATTATCCTCCTCCTTCTCATCCTCCTTCGTATCTTCCTTCTCCTCTTCCCCTCCTCCATCTTCTCCATCAAGGTTGTTTTTCTCCTTCTCCTTCTCCTCCTCCTCCATCTTCTCCATCAAGGTTGTTTTTTCTCCTTCTCTTCCTTCTCCTTCTTCTTCTTCTCCTCCCCTCATTATCCTCCTCCTTCTCATCCTCCTTCATATCTTCCTTCTCCTCTTCCTCCTCCTCCATCTTATTCATCAAGGTTGTTTTTCTCCTTCTCCTTCTCCTCCTCTTCCTCCTCCTCCATCTTCTCCATCAAGGTTGTTTTTTCTCCTTCTCTTCCTTCTCCTTCTTCTTCTTCTCCTCCCCCTCATTATCCTCCTCCTTCTCATCCTCCTTCATATCTTCCTTCTCCTCTTCCTCCTCCTCCATCTTCTTCATCAAGGTTGTTTTTCTCCTTCTCCTTCTCCTCCTCTTCCTCCTCCTCCATCTTCTCCATCAAGGTTGTTTTTTCTCCTTCTCTTCCTTCTCCTCCCCCTCATTATACTCCTCCTTCTCATCCTCCTTCGTATCTTCCTTCTCCTCTTCCTCCTCCTCCATCTTCTCCATCAAGGTTGTTTTTCTCCTTCTCCTTCTCCTCCTCTTCCTCCTCCTCCATCTTCTCCATCAAGGTTGTTTTTTCTCCTTCTCTTCCTTCTCCTCCCCCTCATTATACTCCTCCTTCTCATCCTCCTTCGTATCTTCCTTCTCCTCTTCCTCCTCCTCCATCTTCTCCATCAAGGTTGTTTTTCTCCTTCTCCTTCTCCTCCTCTTCCTCCTCCTCCATCTTCTCCATCAAGGTTGTTTTTTCTCCTTCTCTTCCTTCTCCTTCTTCTTCTCTCCTCCCCTCATTATCCTCCTCCTTCTCATCCTCCTTCATATCTTCCTTCTCCTCTTCCTCCTCCTCCATCTTCTTCATCAAAGTTGTTTTTCTCCTTCTCCTTCTCCTCCTCTTCCTCTTTCTCCTTTCCTCTCCTCCTCCTCCTCCTCTCTTTCTCCTCCTCCTACTCCTCCTCCTCCTCCTCCTCCTCCTCATCCTCTCCACGTTCTTCGTCTTTTCCATCTACCAGAAATAACAGTTCAAC